>WOXC01006753.1:2500-36890 GCA_011680675.1 Gymnobelideus leadbeateri
ACTGTCCAAGGAGTCCATGATCCCCCAAGAAACCATTTGGAACCCTGGGTTTAGAGTATAAATTCTTGGGAGTACTGAAGACCACTCTTATGGGCTTGTTTGTTTTTGGATATAGTAGTCCATACAGCCTGGGCACAGGGATGGGTCCAAGTCCTGAGGACAGGATCAACAAACACTCAGATTTGTTGGCTGGTGTCTTCTGAAGACTTGGGTAGACTAATGAGACTATGGCTGACCCTAAAGAGGCTTATAATTCAGAGGGAATTCAAAGTAATTGAGCAACAGCTAACTTACTTTAAATGTTGATGTGGCAGTTTCCCCAACAATAACATATCCCATATTCAGGATATCTCCTTCGATGGAGCAGGTAATGGTGGATGCCACCCCTTTGCCCACCATGGTCAGGGTGAGGGTCCCTTTCTTTGAGATGATTTCCAGGGTTTCTAGGAACTAAAAAAAGGGGGGATATTGGTAGGAAGGTATTGGCTTAAATGAAAGCTAAGATTGCTTCTAGTTTTAAATTTTGGAATCTTAGGTTTGAAATGAAAAGAAATAAAAAGAAAGTTTAAAAGAAAATAGCTTGTCTCAAATTCTTTTCTGTATTTGAATAATAGGTCAGTGCTAGGAGTATTCTCTGAGCTCATTCAGCCTAACTCTCTCATTTGACTTGTAATAGGAATCTGGTCCATTGAATCAGAATGGTCTGGCTACATACAATGTGTGTGGGGGGGGGTGGGGGTGGGTAACATCACCCAGACAGGTGAGAACAATTCATTGATGATCCTTAGGGGAGGAAAGAGGGGAAGGAGAGGCCACACAGATTAATGGAGTCCTCAGACCACCACTATTGTGGCAAGGGTTCCCACATCAGCCCCAGTCCCAAGTGCCCATCTCTAGGTGCTTAGCAGAAAGGGGGCCAGTGTTTCAAGAAGAGAATTTTCCATGAAAACCCAACCTGAGGAATGGATATGGCATGAGAAGAAACTCCCAGGCTACTTCTTGGAAGTCCATAGATTTCCTCTAGTTTCTGGGATTTTGACGGAACCTTCCTTTCCTTGCTGGGCTGGCCCATACATCTCCCCTGGCAGCAGGAGCATGGGATTTTTAGAGGCCAGTGCCGATCAAAAAGTCCCAGCATGAATTCATTAAGCATTCCCTCTTCTCCCTGAAAAAGGACCAGATCCTGCCATCTTCCTGCAAAATGGGGCTGTCCTCCTCCCAACGAAAGGGGCAGCTGCCTTACTGCCTGATCTTCATCTTTACTTCCCAATGTGATGTGAGGGCTGAGACTTTATCTAAAGGTCAGGGGGGATTTGTCCCCTGGCCACATCAGCTTACCGTGTTACTCTCTCGGGGAGAGAATGAGACGGCAATGTCTTGGCTTTCTTTAGGTTGAAGGCTACGACAAGGACAGAGCAGTATAAAGGGGCCATAGGGATTCAGTATTGAAAACTCTACCTGGGAGAGGCCAGTCAAGGTGACAAAATACTGATAATAGAAATAATAATGAGGATGGTGAGGAGGAAAAGGAGGAAGAGGAGGAGGGGGGGGAAGAGGAGGAGGGGGGAAGAGGAGGGAAAGAGGGAAGAGGGGGGGAAGGGAGGAAGAGGGCAAGAGGGAGGAGGGGGAGGGGAGGAGGGGGGAAGAGGGAGGAGGGGGAGGAGGGGAAGGAGGACAAAGGGGGAGGAGGGGGAGGAGGAGAAAGGGTGAGGAGGGGGAGAAGGAGAAAAGGGGAGGAGGGAGAGGAGGATAACCTGGATTCATATAGAACTTTGAGGTTCAATGAAGTACTTTACCCTGTTCTCATTTGCTCTCCACCACAACCCCAGGAAGTAGGTGCTATCATTGACTCCTTTTTCAGATGGGGAGGGGGAGGGAATAAACCTTTATATACAGTGCCTGCTGCTGTGCTAAACACTTTTACAAATATTACCTCATGTGTTCCTCACAACAGCCCTGAGAGGTAGGTGCTATCATTGCATTTAACTGATGAGGAAATTGAGGAGGGGAGGATAAGCATTTATAAGGGGCCTACTATGTGCCAATCACTGTACTGAGCACTTTTACAAATATTATCTCTTTTGATCCTAACAACAACCCTGAGAGGGAGGTGCTATTATCACCTTCATTTTACAGTGAGGATACTGAGGCAGACAGAGGTTAAGTGACTTGCCTAGGGTCACACAGCTAGTAAGTATCTGAGGCTGGATTTGAACTTGGCTCCTCTTGACTCCAGGTTCAGCTCTCTATTCACTTTCCTGCCACCACCTAGTACCTTAGGGGCCAAGGAGGAAACAGCAAATACTGAACACCGCTAATTCCTAACAGGTCCACAGGCTTCTTGTGGCTTGATGCTTTAGATAACATGAGAAAGCAGAAGAAACCAGTTCACAGCCAAAGAAAGGAAGCTCATAGGAGCCCAGCTTTAGAGTGGGAAGCTACCCCAGAGGTCAGTTCCTCCAAGCCCTTCTCCAAATAGAGGAGGAAGCAGAGTCGGAGAAGTGGGGGGGACTTCCCCCCTCATGTGGGGCACTGACTGGCAGAGGAAGGGCTGAAACCTGTTCCCCAAAGCCTGAAAGGAATTCTCTTCTTTCAAAAGATAAGGAAGGCAGGTCAGCTGGAGGACCGTGTTGGGAACACCCGAACAGGAGGTCTGTGGAAGGATACATCGAGGTATTCTGAACAGACATTCTGTATTGTGATCCTTTTGATCCCCCTGTGCCCTGAAACAAACAGACAACAATCAAACATTGTGCTCGATACCTGAGGTCTGGGGGCAAGGGACCCAGGGGCCAAGTTAAGTCAAAGGCACCACATTTACTGAGTGTAGGCCTTCTGCCCTTTGGGAGTGATGAACAAAGCTTGACTTGAAGAGGGATTATATGTTTCGGGGCT
Organism: Gymnobelideus leadbeateri; assembly: GCA_011680675.1. Classification (NCBI taxonomy): domain Eukaryota; kingdom Metazoa; phylum Chordata; class Mammalia; order Diprotodontia; family Petauridae; genus Gymnobelideus; species Gymnobelideus leadbeateri. The sequence goes on from WOXC01006753.1 coordinate 5,396, forward strand.
GGGGAGGGAGAAAGGGGGAAGGCCATAAGGGACGGAGGGTCAGCCGCAGCTCTCACCCACTGCGATGTCTCCAAAGTTGAACACAGTCTTGCCACTGTCTGAAGCAACCACGATAGAGGGAGCCACCATGGGACAATATAATTCCAGGTACAGTGTGTTATAATTACTAGGAAGTTGAGAGAGACAGAGAGATAGAGAAAGAGAAAGAGACAGACAGATGAAGAGACAGAGACAGAAAGAGAGAGACAGAGAGAGGAGAGAGAGAGAACAGAACTTTACTCAGGAGGAGAAATAGCCCACTTATGATCAAGTTTTCTATTGGGAATCAGGGTTAGACACTGGGGAATGGAGACAAGGCTCGGAAGTGTGTGCTTGGGGAAGGGATGGGGGATTCGAATGGAAAGAAGATGCTGATCAATTGAGAGTCATTGGGAGCAGAACTGGAGTCACTGTCTCCTTAGTTTCCTCCCAAGGCTAAGTGCCATGTAGATGGCCTAGAAGCCCAAAGTGCTGGGTGGCCTTAAATTAGCCCCTGAGGGAACACTGATGTCTCTAGGATCAAGCTATCTGGAGGTAGGATGCTAAAGGTAGGAGAAGCAGGATCCTAGCAGTCTAATGAGGCCCAGAAGACCAAACCCTCTTTTGGACAGAGTTTCTCATGCCCTGTGTTGACGGGCAATTAACCTTCCCCCATTAGTTCTCTTGGACATTGGCAGGGCAATTGCAGCCTCCCTTGGAGTAAGGCACCACACAAGAAAAATCAGAAAGGATTTGGGGTGTTTCCAATGACTATTTTCTCCAGCCCCTCAGCCTTTGCTTGGCATCCCTTAAGTCTGTGAGAATGACAAGGCATCCGTGCTGCACAGGCACGATTTCCTACCTGAAATTCATTGGTGTCCTCTCTTTCTTGTCTTTAACGTCTCCACGGGCAATGACACATGGGATGACATATTTCTGAAATTGCTTTTGGAAATCTCTAGTCAAGGTGGCTTTTGCAATCAGGTATTCGTCTGAACTAGAACAAAACAACCCAGGCATTTAAGTAGTTCTCAGCAGTCCTGAAGAATGTACCCTGTAATTGCATGCATTCCCAGAGCCCCTGGCCCAGGGGATCAGCACTGGAACCTGGCAGGGGATGGGCTACCTTTGTTTATCTTCACTGCCTCTGGTGCTCATGACAGTGGAATGAACATAGGCTGTGGCATCCCTTTATTAATCTCATGCCAGGAGTTCAGGGTCATGATAGAGGGGAAAAAGGTAAGGAGAAGGGAATGAAGAGAAAGAGAGTCTATTATGTGTTATGCCAACCAACTTGGTCACAAATTGTTGGGAGGGGGAGGATCTGCTAGTTTGTGATGACTATTTAGAAGATTGTCCACTAGAGACAATAGGGAGTCTTTGGAGGTTTGGGGGTAGGAGAATGCCATGATTGGACCTGAGGAAGATTTATTTTGGTAGCTGTGTAGAGCATGAATTGTATAGGGGAGGGAGTGAAGACCGAAGAACAATTAGGCGACTACTATAGTCCAGGTGGGAGATGGTGAAGAGTTGAAAGAGAGGGTTGGCTGAGTAGAGAGAAGGAGATCACTGAGAAAGATGCTGTGGAAGTGGAACTAAAAGGAAGAGGAAGGTGAGGGAAAAGGGAAGTCAGCAGGGCTTCAAAGGTCCTGGCGCAATGATTTTACACTTTGGTGACTGTTCTTAAACTTGGGGCCTCTTTGCCAAGCCAAGACCCCATCCTGGGTGTTTTCTTCTTGGTCACTAACTAGGTGCTGACCAATCAGAATGGCAACAGCCACCTACCTAGTGGACCTGATCAGTGTGGATGTAGATAAAGGGGTTCTCTGGACAGGTGGTTCTTTTGGGAAGTGGCCAAAGACATTAGGAGAAGCTTTCCCAGAAAGTCATTTTGGGCCCAAGGCTTTGCAAAGGCCCAAAGTGGACATGATGTCACTTTACTCTCTGTCTCCCTTATGAATAACTTGACCCATGGAGAGAGAAAGCAGTAAGGTGGCATCAAATTTTGACTCCTGTGCTCCCTTTGGGCTCAAAGACTCACACTGCCTCTTGGGGACCATATATGAAATATATGATCATCCATGATGGGTTCATAAACCAATAAATAAAATAATGATCATAACAAAATGGCAATAAAATAACAACTATCATCTCAATGCAGAGAGTTCCTTGGTCTATATATCTAGCTGTAAGCACTTCTCCTGGGCTTCATTCTTCCATCACCAACTGTTTCCGGGACATTTTAATATAATCTTTTTCAGCTGTGGGAAGGGTATACCTTAACAACTGGGCAATGGGAAGCTGAAAGTCAATGAAGACACATGAGTGTAAGATGTCATTCATCCTTGGGGAGTGTGCCACCGACAAACTTTGTTAGATGTTGGGTATATGGAATCCAATCCTGGGTCTACAATATTCTATTACAATATTCCCTGGGACATTTTCATTGCCCTCCTTCTTCAAGCATTCTTTCAGTTCCATGGTCTCTTGGGTTCCTTAGCATTCTTTCTCCAGTGTAGAGTTTGCTATGGCAGAAAACGTGATATCATTGACTGGGGTGCTGAATGTGGAATCAGGGATGCTTGGCTTCAAATCCTGACTCAGACACTTATTAGCTGGGTGAACCTGGGCAAGTCACTTAACATTTGTGAACTTTAGTTTTCCCCATGTGTAAAATGAGGAGGCTGGATTCTGTGATTTCTGAAATCCCATCCAGCTATAGATTTCTTGTCTTCTGAACCTCTGAGGGCCCTTTCAACTCGAAATTTTGGGCTACTATGAACTGAGAACTTTATAAACAACTTTGGGTAAAAAGCTATCTCTTTCAGAACTCGAAGAATGAAAAACTATAGCATAATTAGTTGCCTGTTAGTATAAAGAGCCCAATTTGCTCCTTCCACCGATAAGCCAATGGGAACTAGTCATTACCATCATACATTACAAGGTTGCTGGGCACCAAGGAGTACTTGGATCACTAATAGGCATAGGTGCTCTTTTCTCGTAAAAACCCAACCCAGGAGCCCAGCTGCGATCCGAGAGGGAAGGTTGGTTCATTTTTATGTCTGTCTCCATAGCACTCAGAGCAATGCCTTGCTCTAACATCTGTCAAATAAACATCTGTTGAATTAAATGGAAATGACACCATAGGGGAACTTACTCTGTCCTTATTTTCTCCCGTTTGTGGTGTTCCTTCTTGACAGGAGAGCGGGGCTTGAGCCACCTGACAGCTGCCTTGAGGGGAGCAGCCGACAGAATTTTCCCCCCTTTCTTTGCGAGTGGTTCCTTTTTAGGCTAGGAGCAGAGAAGGCAATGAAGGAAAACTAGTTAGAGGAAGTACAAATGTAAAGGGTCTTTGAAGGTGAAAGGCAAGGGACTGAGAGGGGGATGTTGGAAGTTACCGAAGTCTAAAAGAGGAAGATGGGGACAGTTAACACAGACATTCCAGCAGCTTTCCAGAAGGTCCCTTGAAAGCCCATTAACTGGGCAGCTTGAGTCAGGAGGACCCAAGTTCAAATCCATCCCCAAAGACTTGCTAGCTGTGTGACCCTGGGCAAGTCACTTAAACCTGATTGCCTCAAAAATAAAAAGTTGAAAAAAAAAGTCCCCAAATACAGAAGTGTTCTAACACAAATGGGTCAATCTCATTCCAGGCTGACAAATTCAATAATCAATTAGCCTTTTAAATTGCAAAGACATTAAATATTTATATCCAGAAGTCTTACAGGTTGGGATTCTGTAGAATGTTTATCTGTTATGATGAAGTTAGATGCCTGTGCTGGAAAAAAATTAACAAGTTGTTCAGTGTTTTTTTTCAGTTGTGTCTGATTCTTTGTGACCCCATTTGGGAGTTTTCTTAGCAAAGATACTTAAAGGGTTTTGCCATTTCCATCTGCAGCTCATTTTACAGATGAGAAAACTGAGGCCAAGAGGGTTAAGTGATTTGCCCAGGGTCACACAGTAAGTGTCTGAGGCTGGATTTGAACTCAGGACCTCCTGACTCCCAGCCTGGCACTCTATCAACTGTGCCATTTATCTGCCCTTAATTAGCAACAAGAAAGAACTCATAATGCATTAATGTGCTATGTCCATAGTCTTACACTCCTCGGCCAACCCCCCCCCCCCCAATTTGGTTCTTTGCTTGCTTACACTTCTAAGTCAATAGGAAGCACTCACTGCAATCACACATTAAAAAGCTGCACAGCACCAACAAGCACTTAGATTACTAATGAGCCTTGGAGCTCTTCTCTTTAAAATGATCCTAACTGGAAACCCGGATGCAATGGGGGAAACCTGCCCAAGACAACCCTCTTCCATGAGAGTTACTCAAGTGATGCTTATATCTCTTGAACAAGGTACGAAGATGAATCACACACAACCACAGCTGGCCTGGTTTCCAGCAGCTAAATCTGTGGAGCCTTTTAGTGTTGATTCCACCAGGATATTCAAAACTAAGTGGGCTCAGGGCAGTTGCTATGTGTAGAATACCTTCTATTCAGGGAAACCTCCTCACTTCTCATTCCACTCATCTGAAATACGGGATTATTTCTACAGGGTTTGCAAACAAAAAGGGCAAACGGTAATATGGGTTCATCTCTTCTCTGATCTCAATACCCAGCCCAAAGCTCTCTCTGAGCCCCAGTCCCATGTCATCAATTACACATTGGACATTTCTAATATTGGCTCCTCAAACTTGTGTTTAAAGCAGAAATCGTCATTTCCTCCTTCCTTTCCTCCTAATCTGTCTCTGGTCCTCATTTACCCTGTCTGCCAAGGGTACCACTGTTTGTTGTTGTTGTTGTTGTTGTTGTTGTTGTTGTTGTTGTTGTTTTAGGCACCTAGGTTCACAGGTTGTGTTTGTCCTTCATTTTCAAAGAGGACCATGGCATCAGGGAAATGATGACATGACTTACAGTTGGCTTTGATTTGAGTGAGGGAGGGCTGTGTGAGGTCACTAGCCTCACTTTCTCGTCCAGAGTCATCTGGGTCTAATAACCAGATATTCATCAGGATGACTGGAGATGACCCAGAATACAATGGGAGACCCTGGCCTTTTTAGGCTAAGGCCTTTTCACATACTCATTTAGGTTCCCAAACTTGGAGTGATCATTGATTCTTCCTCTCCCCATCTTCCGATTAGTTTTGAAGTCTTGTCAGTTTTGCCTCTGCAACATCTCCAGATTTGCCACCTTCTCTCCATTCACGTTCCTGTCCAGACTATTATGATAGCCTCCTACTGGCTCTCTGGCCTTAAGCCCATCTCCTCACCGACCTATTCTCCACAGCTGCCAAAATGATATTCTTTAATCAAGGGTCTACCCGTCTAACTCCCAGGCTCCCAAATTCCTGATGGCTCTCTACTGCCTTTAGGATCAAAAGCTCTTCTGGTAGGCATTTAAAGCCCTTGAAAATCTGGCTCTGCTCTACCTTTCCAGGCTTATTACAGATGAGCCCCACTTAGACACTTCACATTCAAGCCAAACTAGTGTTCTTGTTGTACCTCACAAACAATATTCCATCTCCTCTCTCTGTACCTTTGCATTGGCTGTGCCCCATGCCTGAACACAGTCATTCCTTCCAGACTCATGCTTCTTAGTATAACGGGGGAGGGGACAGGGAGAGTTATTTTTTACCTTCATCAAACCACTTGATGTAATAACAGAAAGTAAGAGTTAATGTTTTAAGTGAAATGCAAAAAACATTCCTATTATACCCTTACAAAGTAGGAAACATTTCCCTGATGCAATTGGAAGGGTCGTCATTGGCTGGCTATGATCCTGGTAACCTTTAAAAAAGTGAAGCTTGCCAGCCCTAGACAGTTTAACAGAGTGGGTTTCTCTCCCCCACTTGCCTCCACCAGTCATGGGGTCTTGAAGCAGAATAACCCTCTTAGCTGAAGAAGGGGCCATATTCATCAGGGAAGGAGAAAGAGAGAAAAGGAGGGTGTAGAGGGGAGAGAGACAGACAGATAGACAGACAGAGAGACAGAGAAAGAGAGACAGAGACAGAGATAGAGAGGGGAGGGAAGGCAGAGAGAGAAAGAGACAGAGAAACAGAGAGAATGACCAAAAGGAGAGCAAGAGAGAGAGGAAGAAGGAGAGAGGGAGAAAAAGAGGGAGGAGGAAGAGCAGGGGGAGAGAGGTAGGAAGAGAGAAAGGAGAGAGAGGAATATAGAGACACAGAGAAACAGAGACAGGGAAAGAGAGAAAGAGAGAAGAGATAGGAGGGAAGAGAGGAGAGAGAGAGAGAGAGAGAGAGAGAGGGAGGGAGGGAGGGAAGGAGGGAGAGAGAGAGAGAGAGAGAGAGAGAGAGAGAGAGAGAGAGAGAGAGAGAGGGAGGGAGGGATTGAGAAAGTCAATCTGACACTGTGCATTTGTAGGAGAGTATGCCCCAGGTTTATTGGGGAATGTTTAGTGGCTACTATCCTTATTATAGCTTTGCTTTGAGCTCATTGGGTCTACTGGCTATCAAAGGTCAGGGACTTGTGAGTTATAATACTTGTAGAAATGTGAATTCATGGGTAGCTAGGTGGTGCAGTGGATAGACCACTGGCCCTGGAATCAGACGGACCTGAGTTCAAATCTGTCCCAAGACAAGTACTAGTTGTGTGATCCTGGGCAAGTCACTTAACCCTGATTGCCCCCTCCTCCCCTAAAAAAAGAAATAAGAAAAAAGAAATTTGAACTCAAGAATACCTTTGAACCTGGGGGTAGAGGTCACTTCTGGGGGATCTAGCCCATAAGGGGAGGCTGGGAGAGATACCCTAGAGGATATGCTATGTCAGATCCTCTAATCCCCCTTTCAAAGTTCAGGTCAAAAGCCACCTTCCACATGAACCCAGCTGGTGGCCCCCTTTCAATTCCTTTTTATTGACCTGGATACTTTGTATATACTTGTAAGTACTTTGTAATTTTTAAAAATGTGTTTCACCCTATTGAAAGTAACTTCCTTGAGGGTAGGGACTTCCATTTTTTTTTCTTTGTTATTTTCAGTGCCTGGTACATTTCACTGTCTCCCTATTGCCTAAAACTTAAACTAGAAAAATCCTCAGCCTGGCATTCAGGGCTTTCCACAACTTGGTACCTTCCCAACCTTTTTTTTTTTTTAAAGCAATTGGGGTTAAGTAACTTGCCCAAGGTTACACGGCTAGGTTTTTGTTTGTATGGATTAAGTGTCGGAGGTCCTTCTGACTCCAGGGCCGGGGCTCTATTCACTGTGCCACCTAGCCGCCCCCAACCTTTTTATATTGAAGCCTATGTTGGCATCACAAAACTGGGCTTGTAGCTAGTCTGAAAACTTGGTGGGCAGACTCCTTGAATTTCCATGGGACCTGGCTCATGAGGGAAATCTTTATCCCTGGCTTTGAGAATCTCCCTCCTCCTTCAAGGTTGGGCTCAGGTGTCTTCTTAACCTTTGAAATTTTCTCTAGTTCCTTTAGACGAAAGTGATTTTCCCTTCCTCAAATTATCCTGTAGTACCTCGCTTGGACCTTTCCTTTAGCCCCTTCAGACCCTCCTGTGTATGTGTATGTGTGTATTCGTGTGTGTAGTGTATGTAGGAGGGTGTTTATGTGTGTGTGTGTGTGTGTGTGTGTGTGTAGTGCATGTAGGAAGGTGTGTGTGGGTAGTATCTGTAGAAGGGTGTGTGTGATATATGTCGGAAGGTATGTGTGTGTGTGTGTGTGTGTGTGTGTGTGTGTGTGTGTGTAGTGCATATAGGAGGGTATATGTGTGTGGTATATGTAGGAAGGTGTATGTGTGTATAGCACATGTAGGAGGGTGTGTGTGTGTATGTAGTGTATGTAGGAGGGTGTGTGTGTGTGAGGGGGAAGGATTCAGAGGGGGTCAGATAGGAGAGACTCTATAAAAACCCTCCTAGAAATAGGGAGGGAAATAGGAAGGGAGACAGTGAATGATGTTTGTTGTTGTACAGTTGTGTTTGACTCTCTGTGACCCCTTGGACTTATCCATGGGATTTTCTCTGTAAAGATACTGGAGTAGTTTGCTCTTTCCTTCTCCAGAGTGTCCCCATTTTACAGATGAGGAACTGAGGCAAATAGGGGTAAAATGACTTGCCCAGGGTCACACAGTCAGGCAGTGTCTGAGGCTGGATTTGAAGTTGGGTCTTCCTGATTGCAAGCCCAGAGCTCTATGCATAATGTCACCACCACAGCCAGGTTTGCATCTTTTCTGCTACACACAGTAAAGCTCCAAGGATCACCTACTGTAATGCTTAAATTTCTGGGCATCCAAGGAAGAAACATGAGGAAATGATCGGAGTAGACAAGGAGTGAGGGCACAGGCAAAGTAAAAGGAAAGGTGCATTTCATTCTCTAGATTGGAAGAGCTGGGAACAAGGAGCTGGGTACCTTGCTGAAGCGCTGGGTGCCCCCTAGTGGCCAGTGGGATATTGTATTCTTTTTAAAAAAGTGGCTACCGAGACAGGCTCAGCCACAGACTCGGAGAAACAGCTTTAGTGGAGTGCCTCTTGGTGGCTAATTAAGATATTACACTCTGAGCTAATTCAAGCAGCTTGTTTTGTTTCCTTCCTTCCTTCCTTCCTTCCTTCCTTCCTTCCTTCCTTCCTTCCTTCCTTCCTTCCTTCCTTCCTTCCTTCCTTCCTCCCTCCCTCCCTCCCTCCCTTCCTCCCTTCCTCCCTTCTTCCCTTCCTTCCTTCCTTCCTTCTTTCCTTCCTTTCCTCCTTTAGACTGAGCATTTATAGGCACTCTGATAAGCACTGAAGATACAAATATCAACAAAAAGAATAAACCTTCCCCTTACATTTAGTCAGTCAATAAACATTTATTAAGCACCTAGAAGAAAAAGTGAAAGGCAGTCTCAGCCCTCAAGGAACTTACAGAAGTGTATAAGCAAGTGGTCACTGGTGTAAGACTTGAGCATTAGTGACATTGGAGAGAATTCCTGAATGTGGGGATCCCACATTCAGTGAAATATTCATGTATTATTCTGAACATTAATAATATATGCTAGCACATATAATATACTAGTATACTAGTATGTGTACATAGATATCTATATATACACATATATGCATATACATACATATATACTTATACACTCATATGTTAGGTGGCACAGTGAGTAGAACAGCTAAACCTGGAGTCAGGAAGAATCATCTCCCTGAGTTCAAACCTGGCCTCAGACACTTACTAGCTGTGTGACCCTGGACAAGTCACTTTTAACCTTGTTGGTCTTACTTTCTTTGCCTATAAAATGAGCTAGACAAGAAAATGACAAACCATTCCAGTATCTCTGCCAAGAAAACCCCAAATAGGGTCACAGAGTTGGATACAATTGAAAAAAAAGTATGTATATCTATATATGTGTATACATACATACATATATATGTATATGTACACACATTTTATACCAGGCACCATATTAAGAATTTTATAATTAGAATTATTTTATATTATATTTGAATATATTTATTATGTTATATATTTATACGATATTTTATATTATTATTTATTTTATAATTATTATCTTATTTGATCCTTACAACAGCCCTGGGAGGTAGATGCTATTATTAGATCCATTTTACAGATGATAAAACTGACTTGCCCAGTATCTAGTATCTAAGGTTGGATTTGAACTCAGGTCTTAAGACCTCCAAGCATAGTGCATTATATACTGTTACCTAGCTGCCTCATTAGAGAAATTCCTTAAAGTAAGCCTGATGTACAGCCAGTGCTGCTAGATGTTTAGTTAAGAATAAAACTTTGTTTCTTTAAAAAAGTTTTTTTGGAATTTATGTTTTTCAGCACTTGCGACTGGCCTTGGTCCCCACGAGTATTATTTCGTGTAGCTTTACAGCTTAGGTTTTTGTTTGCCGCCATACCGGTTTTATTCCTAGTTTTCTGTTCCTCATTTTCACGACTTCTTTTTTGATTGTTGTCTCTGATAGCACTGGTTTGAAAATCACATCAATCATGCATTTCTGGGAAAAGAATACAGAAACAACAGAAGTCTGCACTCAGAGGGTGGTCACAGGGAAAGTAAGGGTCTTTAAAAAAGAAAAGCTATCTTTCTTCTTTAAAATAAAAATATGAATGGAAAATCAGCGGTTCATCTCAGTCTTCTGACCCTCAGCTATAAAGAAAGAGCACTGAGCCTTGTGGACATTGTTAAGCCTTTTCTATTTTGAAATGGGACAGTTCATCCAGCCGAATAGGCTAAACGTGACTCCCAGTGGCATGAGCTGTGAAGATGCCTCTATTTTCCCCTCTGCCGGGTTCCTGAGGATGATAATCACATTGATTAAGTATGATTATTATTGATCTAGGAAAATTGACTATAAAACAAATCCCTTTTAAAATTAGTAAAAACATATTGTAAAGTATCTATAATAATGTAAAATATGAATGTCCTATAAAAATCACGTCTTGAAAAACAAGTCCCAGAAGGACAGAAAGTTTGACATGGAGTCAGGAGGCCTGGGGTTCTGACTAGTATGAGCTTTGGTGAGAGTTGTCTTCCAGAACTTCAATTTTCTCATCTGTCAAATGGGGAGATTCCTAGAGTTGTAAGTAAAGGACTTTGCATATTGTAAAGCTAGTCAATTTAAGCTCTTTGAGGGTGAGGATTGGATCAATTGCTTGTCTTTGTATCTTTAGCACTGAACATAGGTAAGCATTTAATAAGTGTTTGTCATTCTTTATTCATTCATTCATCCCATTTATTCCCATCCTCTTTTAAGATTTGGGGAACAAATGGGTGAAAAACATGCTGGCCCTTATGCCAAAGCTAAAGAGCCCCACACTCACCTTTCCTGGTAACACGGTTCCCACAGAAGGTATGATCATGATGGGGGCATCATGTGGCAAAAGGAACTCAAAAGATTTGGGCCCCACAGGCTCGATTTCCCCACTACCAATGCGGGGCACCGCATGAGTCAGAGAATTCATGTTTACGTGGGAATTGATCACATACAGGGTAACCGTTGATGTGTCAAATAAAGCTGTGGCCGCAAACTTGACTCGGTAGTGAGACAGCTCCAGAGGTGGGTGGACGCCAATGGCTTTGCACGACAGTGTAAATTCTCTGGAAGGTGAACAGTTAGAAATCAGGATACTTATCCAAGTCAGTTCTCCTGAAGTGGGCCCCTTGTGAGTCCCTCCCTCCTCACAAGACCCTGGGTCTATTCTTCAGAGCTACCATGGAATGAAACTAAGTCTAGCTGTGGGCAAAGTGGATAGAACTGTCACCACACAGAACAGAAAGATGCTTTACACCTACAATGAGAGCAAAGCCCAAAGAGCAAGGGAAGGAAGGGGGAGAAACATGGCTTCCTCTTGGTAGAGATGAAAAGGAAGACAGCACTAATGAGGGAAAAGGTTATTACTTCTTAATTCTCACATACTGCCCTCTCAGCCCCACATAGTCGGCACACCAGGGTCTCGGGACTCAAACCCTAATGATTCTGTATTAGAATAAGCAAGATGGGACAAGAGCAGCAAGGGATGTCTGGGATACTCATGAAGGACCAATAAGAGGGTCAGAAGGGCACTGCCTTCCTTGCTCACCAAGTTCATTTTACCCAGCTCTGTTTTTTTGCTTGGAAGGAAACATTAGTCACTGTCCTTTCTTTAGCTGTCTTGGCAGCTAAGTCTCCATCTGGGATGGAGATTTGATCACTTCTATGGTATCTAAAGCACAGGGTCTATTTAAAAGGCTCCTTGGATTAGAGGACACGATGACCAATCATTGGCAATATGCTATTTCTCTTGTTGGAGATGGAGAGCTGTGCAAGGGCAGCCCAATTTGACGCACACAAATTGCCCATTCCCTCCCATCAAGGTTCAGCAAACCCAGGAAATTATTTTCCCCCTACAAGCTCTACCAGATGCCAGTGCTCCGAAGGCCTTAATGTTTTAGACATGGGCCAAATGGCTATCTGTATGGATCATAGCCATTTTAAACAGTAGAGTGTGAAAATAGGGTGGTACCTCACGTGTGGGCAGTCAGTGCCCCTCTTAGGACTCCAGTGATACACTCGGGGCCTGCCCACATTCTAGGGTTCTGCTAAGGGGGTGCCCACCTCACCTGTTAATTTCAGAAATGCAAATCAGCTTGAAGTTATATTCCTTCGCTTTGCTGGGCTTAAAGATGAGATCAAGGTACAAACATTGCAAGGGCAGGATGGTTCCAAACCCATCATTGGGCTGAATTTCCACAAACTTGAAAATAAAAAGGGATATTTAATGACTGAAAGGAAGCTGGCAATGACTATTACCATTCCTCCTGCCTTCCCCTCTTTGCCCTTCCCCCTCTCCCACGCCTGGCTCTAAACAGGACCCACATTGGACAGGGGATGGGACGGGGTGTTAGGACTGTAGGGGTAGGAATAGCCATCACCCCAGAGGACCTTGGGGAGGTATTTAATCCAATCCCTTTATTTTCCAAAGGAGGGAACTGGGGGACAGAGAAATTGTGACTTGTCCAGGTCACCTTGTTAGTTCAGTAGCAAACTGGAATTTGGACCAGATGGAATTGAACTGGAACTTCATTATACTTCTTGGGGCTTTCCTTTAAAGTCAGCCCAGCCTGTACCAAGAAGTTACAGAGCTCTTGTTCTGCCACTGAGCCTATGTGGGAGCTGAGGGCTAGGTGTGGAGTAGCAGCCCAACAGACACTGATGCAGTTTTGGGAACCATTGAGGAAGGAGGCTTGAGGTAGCAGGGCAACCCAGTACCATGGGATATGGGAGCAGTAATGGCTGCAGTGGGATTCCCACCTTTGGGGTACTGATAAATCCAAACTCCTGAGGGAGGAGAGATTTATTAATGAGTGTAACTTTGGTATAAACAGCTTCGTAGATGGTGCAGTATCCAAAATCCACTTCTTTGGGTTCGATGTCCAAATCCGATGTTGTGACAACGGCATGGACAGTGAACTTCACAGGCCTTTTCTGAAATGGAGGAAGGACACTCAGGAAAGGGGCAGACCAGCTTGTGTCCAGCAGGCACCTTCTGTCAATTAACTCAATCTTTTCCACTGAGAATTATTGTTATTTTTATTGTTGTTGTTATTTGTTCAATGGGGCAATGGGAGGGACAGATTATAAACATGTATAAAAATGAATTTATTTTTGAAAACCCAAAGAAGATGGGAAATACTATCTGCCATTCCAAAGGACCTATGGAGCATTCCCTTCAGTGACAGAAATCACAGTCCATCTACATTTTCCCCTCCTGCTTGACTCTGTCCACTTCCTACCATATGTTTACCCCAGGGAATCCCTGCCCAATAAACTCTAGGCCAGCGGTGGAGAACATGTGGCCTCTAGGTCCTCAAGTGCATCCTTTGACTGAATCCAAACTTCAAAGAACAGATCCTAATATGACCTGTGCCTAGGTCTTCCTCAAGGGGATGCTGATGGACCACTCAGGCTGTCCTCTGCCCATCCCTGGCTCTCAGTAAATGACCAGCCCATCTTCTTTTTCAGTCATACATTTGTAGTGCTCTGAAGACAGATCAAATCTCCAGGGACTAAATGAAACGAAGGGAAATGAAGGGTAGCATCTCATGAGAAACATCACACAATCTGTGGGGGAGAAGCAAGGGAGTGGCATAGAACATAGCTGCAGGGCAGGCAGGGGACTATGGGAGTTGAGATGGATGGTAGCTCCAGGGAAGCAATTCCTCTTCCTAGGGAGGGCCACGGGGAGAAGGAAAGAAGGCAGCTCATTTGCATGGCTGAAGCTCTGGTCAGATTCAAGATGCCTTGTGAGTGACGTGGAAGAACTCAGCTTTCTATCCCACTCTCCACGAACTCGACTTTTTCATTAACATGGTTTTCATTTGTTATTTTGTTTCTTGTTTTGCTCTTATGACAGAGGTTCTTAACCTTGATGGGGGAGGACGGGAGTGCTTTGTGAACTTAGATGGGAAAAAAACAAATTACATCTTTGTTTTATCAACCTTCTTTGTAATCCATTATATTTTATTTGATGTATTTAAAAATCCTATTCTGAGAAGAGGTTCACATTGGACTGCCTGTGAGGTCCATAACAAAGAAGGTTAAGAATTCCTCTTTTATACTGACCTTTGTTCTCTCTATACAAAACTTTGGACATCCATGTGGATATATGCCTTCAGTTGTGGTATGGGGGTGGGAGAAGGTATTTGGTTGAGTAACACAGGTATATAACATATAAATTGATAGAATATAATACAATATGATATGGTATGGTATGGTATGGTAGGATAGGGTAGGGTATTATAACAAAATATAACATTCTAATATAATGTAATGTAATATAATATAATATATAATTATTGTATTATATTATAATGTAATATAATGTAGAATTATTATATTATATTACATTACATTACATTATATATTATATTATAATGTTATATTATGTTATAATACCCTGCCCTATCCTACCATACCATATCATATTGTATCATATCAATTTATATGTTATATGCCTGATGTTATATACCTGTTATATCAATTTATATGTTATATACCTGTGTTACTCAACCAAATACCTTCTGATCACAAAGGGAATAAATCAGAAATTGAGTTGTTTCAGTTGTGTCTGACTGTCCTTGACCCAGAGACACTGGAGGGGTTTGCTATTTAGAGTAACTGAGGTAACAATTTTGTTACTCAACTCAGTGGTTTGCCATTTCCTTCTCCAGCTCATTTTACAGATGAGGAAACTGATGCCAACAGGGTTAAGTGACTTGCCCAGGGTCATGAACATAGGAAGTATCTGAGGCTGGATTTGAACTCAGGTCTTCCTGACTCCAAGTCTGGGGCTCTAACCACTATAGCATCTAGCACTCTGCACATACACTATGCAGGTTCTGGGGAAGAGGTCAGGGACTTAGGCTGCAGCAGGGAGAGTCAACTGAGAAACTGTCTGAGGGAACTCATGAAGATATTCAAGATGAAGCAAAGGGGCGTGTGCCCCATTGGGGGTGAAGGGAATGTTATATGAGCGTTCCCTCCCTGGGGAATTAAGGGGTGCCTAGAACCTCATGTTATGAGGTCATCAAGTCAAAACATGTTTGCATAGCCCCTAGTATGTGCTAAGCACTTTACAAAGATTATCCCATTTGATCCTTACAACAACCCTGGGGAAATAAGTGCACTATCATCTTCTTTTTATAGATAAGGAAACTGAGGCAGTCAGAGGTAAAATGCCTAGGGTCACACAGCTAGTTAAGTGTCTGAAGCCAGATTTGAATTTGGGTCTTCCTGACTCCAGGCCCAGTGCTCTAGTCACTGGGCCACAAGCTGCATTTACAGATGAGGAAACTGAGGCCAAGAGAGTCACAATGACTTGGTTCAAAGGGGAACTCTGTACATCTAATTCTTTCCATCGACATGCTGTTTCATAGTCTTAGGATTTGTTGTGAAAGCATGTCCACGGAAGGGCTTGATAAATGCAGACACTCTTTCCTTTGTTCATGTGCCTTTGGAAATAAACCACAGTGCTACATGTTTCCAGCACATGTTGTTTTCAGTGGAAGACCTCGGTGTTTGCTGAAATGTTGTTTGTCCTTCATTTTTAAAGAGAACCAGTGACATCCCAGGGTGATGCAGCGACCCATCCATGAACTGGATTTAAGTGAGGCACAGCCTCCCTCTCTCTTCCAGTCATCAAAGTCCAGTGGCAGGACAAAAATCAAGTGAGTGGCCATGGTCCAAGATGACACTGGCATTCTCTGTGTCTAACCAAGCTCTAAGCACCCCATAGCTCCTGCTTCAGCTGCCTACGTGGCATTCTCATGCACCCATTCCACCAGGGGAAGTCTTCACACGCTTGGATAGACACCCCCCTAACTCACTGATGGACCTGAGGCCTATAGGTTCCCCTCAGCCTGGGTGAGCCCATCTTCTGAGATGGTTTTTACCAGGGTGTGGTCACTGTGGATACTATAGCTCCCTGAAGCCACAGGTGAGAGCTGGGCACCAGGTGGACACCAAATATGGATAAGTGACCCTGAAAAGGGCTGAGCAGCCCTCACCCAGAGGTGCTAGTCCACCACGATCACCCCATATGCCTCGTTCACTAAAATAGTAAATGGGAAAATGGCTATACTTAACAGCTCTGATCAAAAAGCAGCCTGGAATCACATAAGTCTGAGCCTTTGGCCAATAATTTAGCTGACATCATCAGTCAATTGGGCCACTGACCTGATCAGCAACTCTTATTGTCATGGGGGCCTCTAGGACTCTTGTCTCTTTGTCAAAATATTCTCCTGCATCTTCTGGGAGGGAGAGTCTGAAAGAGGAGGAAAAAGCACTTTAAATGAGCATTTTCTTTATAGTTATCAACACCTTACTAATATAGATAGCGTGCTAGTTGTCATTTGAAATAGGGGTTACACTTAAAAAAAATTCTACTTAGAACTCCCCCTCCCATCTCCCTAGGCTATGATGCTGCTAAATAGTCTGGAAAATATATTCACCCTGTGGACTTTTAAGATTATTGTCCATTGGGGTGGCTAGGTGGCGCAGTGAGTAGAGCACTGGCCCTGGAGTCAGGAGGACCTGAGTTCAGGCCTCAGAGACGTAACTCAAAAACTAGCTTTGTGACCTTGGGCAAGTCACTTAACCCCAATTGCCCTCCAAAAATAAAAAAAAACTAAAAAATAAATATATAATAATGTCATCACATACATTTCTTTAAAAAAAAAAAAGATCATTGTCCATCCAATTCTCATCAGATAAGGCTAGTAGCCTCCTGGTAGCTATAGGTATTAGGTATCCGCAAAGTTTTGTTTAAATTGAATATTTCTAATTCAAAGCATAATTAAACTAAATGGTGTAGTGGATAGATCACTGGACCCTGAGATGGACTGTCATATGTTAAGACCAGTGATTGGATTACAGAGCACATAGTGTAAGAAGCTTGGAAAGGGCTGTGAAGGGCTTTAAGATGCAAACAGAGGGTTTCGTATTTCATCTTGGAGGTAAATAGGGAGCCACTGGAGTTTACTGAGTGGATGAGGGGCTCACACAGTCAGATCTGAGCTTTAGGAAGACCACTTTGACAGCTAAATGGAGGACGAATTGGAGTGGGGAAGAGACCAATGAGAAGGTGATTGGAATTGGTCCAGTAAACAGGTGATGAAGGGCTGCATCAGGGTAGTGGCTGAATGAGTGGAGAGAAGGGAATATACATGGGAGCTGTTTGAGGCTAGAAAGGATAAGATCTGACCACAGATTAGCTCTGGGAAGGGGGGGTGATTGAGACTAAAGGGTTGGGGATAACACAGAGGTTTCAAGCCTTGATGAGTAAGAGGATAGTCATGCATTCAACAGTAATAAGAAAATTGGGAAGAGGGGAAGGTTTGAGGGGAAAATAAAGAGTTCTTTCATCAACATGTTGAGTTTGAGATGCTTATAGAACATCCAATGTCCGGTAAGATGGCCAAGAGGCAGTTAGTGATAGAACACCGGAGTTTAGGGATGGGTATGTGGATAGATCTGGGAGTCATGTGCATAGAAATCAGAACTGAATACAGGGGAAGTCACGAGATAATTAAGTGAGATACTAGAGAGCAAGGATTCTTAAACTGGAGTTTATCCACAGATGCCCTAGGGAACTGTGGATCCATTTCAGTAAGTTTGTGATGGGAAGGGGAGGGAAGCATTTAGAGAGCACCTGATAGATACAAGGCACTATGCTAAGTGCTTTATAAATATTCTCCCATTTGTCTCGAATGGGGGAAATTGCATCTTTATTTCCATTAACCTTTGGTCTTCTTTGTAATCTTTATTTCATGCATTTTAAAATAGTACTCTGTGTGAGATGACCAACTTTGATTAGACTTAGCTCTTAGCAATACAGTGATCTAAGACAATTCCAAAGACTCCTGATGGGAAATGCTGTCCACATCCAGAGAAAGAACAATGGATTCTGAATGCAGATCAAATCACACATTTTTCTCTCTCTCTTTTTCTTTCTCATGGTTTCTCCCTCTTGTTCTGATTCTTCTTTCACAACATGACTAATGTGGAGATATGTTTAATATAATTGTACATGTATAGCCTATATCAGATTACATGCTATCTTGGGGAGGGGGGAGTATAGGAAGGAAGAAAATTTATAACTCAAAAATCTTATAAAAATGAATGTTGAAAACTAAAAATTAATTAAAATATATATTATGCTGAAAAGAGTATCCATGGGCTTCAACAAATTTCCAAAGAGTTCTATGACACATGAAAAATTGAAGACTCTTAGTATTGAGGAAGAGGTCCCAATACAGAGCCTTGGGGGACACTAATGATTAGTAGGAGCAACATGAATGAAGATATAGTAAAAGATACAGAGAAGGAGCAGTCAGAGAGGTAGAAGGAAAACCAGAGAGAAGTATCATGATAACCTGGAGAGTAGAGAGCTTCCAGGAAGAGATGGTGATCAACCATTTCAAAGGCTGCAGAGAGGTCAAGGATAAAGACTGAAAAAAAGTCCACTAATTTTGGCAATTAGGAGATGATTGGGAATTTTGGAGAGAGATGTTTCAGCTGGATGATGAAATCAGAAGCCAGGCTGCAGAGGGGTCAGAAGAGAATGAGGGGACGGTGTAATAGAAATGGGAATTTGAAGATCTTCCCTGCCCCTTAATGGACCTAAGGGAATTTGAAGATCATCCCTGCTTTTGAAGATCTTCCCTGCCCCCTAATAGGTTGAATGTAACCACATAGAGCCTGTGGTAGGAGGAGTTTGCTGAAGGGTGGAGCAGAACCCACAGGAAGCTGGGAGTCAGAGCAGCTAGACAGTGGGAGAGAGAGCACAGCAGGCAAGCAGACAGTCTTGTGAGTGTTGGTATGTGCGAAGGCTAAAGGATGGTGTGGCTCTCTGTGGTGTTACGGTGTATTAACTTCTTTGCTACTATGATGGATTTAGCTTTCTTGTTTTGGGATTCAGTTTTCTGGTGTCTGAATAAATGTTTTGCTTCTGTTTTGTATATGGAGAGTCTGTTATATTTTGCACTTAAGAACTATGCTGCATATTTACAGTTGCTGTTGGCACTGTGAATATTGTGTTGCCACTACAGAGGGCCATCTGAGGCTCTGGGTGTAGACAGCTTTCTCAAGGAGGTTAGTCAAGAAGCAAGACAGAGATATCGGATCGGAGTTATTGGGGGTGGTAGGATCAAGAGATCATTTTTTTAAATGGAAGAGATAAAGATTTTCAATGATGGGAAACATAGACACTCACAGGGTCAGGGATTTAGAACTGGAAGGGACTTTAAAGGGCATTTAATCTAAATGCCACATTTTGCAGATGAAGAAACTGGGGCCCAGAGAGGTCAAGTGACTCATCACACAGTGAGTCAGTGGCTCTGGTGGGATGTGAACCCAGTTCTTCCTGCCTCTAAGTCCAGTACCCTATCCAGAACACATACAGAGTCTCCTCCAACTAGGATCTCAATTCACTGACTGTAAATGAGATTAGCTAACATCTGTCGGAAGGATCCATGCCTGCAAAGCCAGAAGAAGACCCTCTCCCATTCATACACAGTCTATCAGCAGACACACAATCTTAAAATACTTTCATCCAATTCCCTGGGGAGTCATGGAAAGTTAAACATGTAAGGAAAAATAAAGCACGAAAGGACATGTAATCTTGAACAGCTGCTTGTCAATAAGATAATTTAATTATATAATTAATATAATTTTAATTATGCCTTAATTAAATTGAGTTTGCTATTTAAAGGCATCCTACCAAGAATCCTTTGTCAAAGGAATAATCACGTCATAACTTACCTATGATGTGAATCTAAATTTTCATCGGTATTAAACAGAATCCCTTCTCTAAGCCTTTTGCCGGAGAGTGTCCTTGCTGGGATGGGCAGCCTTGGTATCAATTCAGGAAAATGGGCTTTGATTTGACAAGCCTCTAAAGAGGGTGGTAGTGGGGGTGTAGGAATTGGGGAAAGACACCTAAAGACCACAACAACCTGGTGACCGAGAATTTGTTCATTTGAACCAGGGAATTGAGGTTCTGTCCCTGTGGCACAGATTCCTCCAACTGCTAGTGCCCTTCCTCCTTCAACTACCTTCATAGTATCTGTCTATCTATCTATCTATCTATCTATCCATCCATCCATCCATCCATCCATAATCCATCCACCTATCCATCCATCTAACCGACTTTGTCTATCTATTCCATATATAGACTACATATATGCCATATGCTAAATGTAGGAATATATGTGTATATATGTACATATACACAAAGTGCTCATACATGTGCCTGCTGTATCCCCAGTAGAATGGAAGCTCCCTGGGAGCAGGGACTGTTTTTTTTTGTTTGTTTGTTTTTTGTTTCTTATCCTTAGCATCTAGTACTATGTTTGGTGCATTTTTTGTTGTTCAGTCATTTCAGTCATATCTGACTCTCTGTGACCCCATTTGAAGTTTTCTTGCAGAGATACTGGAGCATTTTGCAATTTCCTTCTCCAGCTCATTTTACAGATAAGGAAATCGAGGCAAACAAGGTGAAGTGACTTGCCCAGGGTCACATAGCTAGTAAGTATCTGAGGTCAAATTTGAACTCAGGTCTTCCTAACTCCAGGCCCAGTGCTCTATTCCTTGTACCACCTAGTCTACCCTTAGCACATAGTAGAGACTCAGTAAATGTTTAGGGATTGATAGAATCAATTTAAAGACAACTGCCACTCCAGTTAGTGCAATCTGAGCTTTAATCTGAAGTTTGCCCTTGCTGGCAAAGCTTCATGTTCCAGTTTAAATGCTTGAGTTTGTTCAGTGCTACAAAGCAGCATGACCGAGGTGTACGAGGTCATCTCCTGGGCATAATTTTCCCAAAAGACTGCCATCCACTGATCTGGATAGCTCTCTCAAACACTCATGTAAAGTCAATGGATATACCCAGTTGCTTTCACCCTTCTCAGGGAGCCAGAAGATCATGGGAAAGAATATTTATTGAGGGCGGCTAGGTGGTTCGGTGAATAGAGCACCGGCCCTGGAGTCAGGGGCACCTGAGTTCAAGTCTGGCCTCAGACACTTAACACACACACAAAAACCTAGCCATGTGACCTTGGGCAAGTCATTTAATCCCAATTGCCCTCCTGCCCCCCCCAAAAAAAAATAAAAAAAAGAATATTCATTGATCAAAAGGCCAGATGTGGCCAATGCTAGCAGGAAATGTAGCTTATTTTTCTAAACTAGCCATCTGGTGTAACTAAACCTGAGCAACCAAAGGGAGACTTGTAACTCCAGCACTCTCAGAGAAGTTGAGTAAATGAGGCTGTGGGGCTTAAAAAAGGGGACAATTATAGTCCTCAAATGAGAAATTTTGTTTCTCTATGAGTCTAAGTTTGGTTTTCAGATGCTCATAAATACCTTTGATGATTTTCTGGATTTTAAGTCTGTAGTGGCCAGAAATATCAGCTCTGATCACGGAGTCTTCCGGCTGCCATTCACCAGTCCCCGCCCCCATCCCCACCCTCCCTATCTTAGACCCATGAATAAACCTCTGACTGACTCTCTCCTCTCAGACGTGGAGCTGAATATATCTCCTGGCCAACTTTGGCAAGGGCAGCTGGATGGCACAGTAGGTAGATGTAGCGGCAAGCACCCCAATATCCCCAGGGTAGCTGCCAATATAGGTTCTTAGATCTGCTTTTGTAAAGGAAAGCAACTCAAAATGGGTTAACAAGCTTACTTTAATCAAACAAACACACATTACCTAGTTCAGGGGAAAAAGGTCAGCACCCCAAACTTCAGAGTTACAGAACTTACAGATCAAACAGACAGGCTTCCAAACTGTCCTACCATTATATCAATACCAAATCACAGTTACCAGAGGGGGGGCTCTCAACAACGGCTTCCCAGAGTCTCATCTGGTCAAATCACACACTTCTCAAAGTGAGCCCCAAAGCAAAGCCTCTCCTAAGGGTTTGCTCAGAGAATGTAACAACCTTCTGGACCCACTGCCCAATCACAAAGTATCAAGGTGTGGGCTTTCCTGAAAAACAAGCCTCCCACCACAGGCTCCAGGTGCACTTAAGCTAGGGGCAGGGAAGATCTTTAAATTTGCATTTCCATTACAGTAGAGCACCAGGCCTGCGATCAGGAAGACCTGCGTTCAAATGTGACCTCAGACACTTCCTAGATGTGTCACCCTGGGCCAGTCACTTAACCCTGTTGGCCTCCCTTTCCTCAAGGTAAGATGAGTTGGAGAAGGACACGCCAAGAGAACCTCAAATGGGGTCATGAAGAGTCAGACATGACTGAACAACAATAACAATTTTGTCAACGAGCAAATAAATGAAAAACTACTTGTTAAGTGTTTACTGTATACACAAAACGCTGTAAGCGCAGGAGAAAACCAAAAGAAAAATAAGGCCATCAATAGGACTGAATGGCCACAAATGACTCTGCTCTCTCTTTCTTATTTTAACAAATAAGTCCTCATGACAAAAGTTTAAACTTCCTGTGCCCACCTGGGGTAGAATTTAGAGAGTAAATGAGCAAAAAGATCCATCCCTCTTTTTTTTTTTGGCAATCAGAGTTAAGGGACTTGCCCAGGGTCACACAGTTAGTGTGTCAAGCATCAGAACTCAAGTCCTCCAGACTCCAGGGCCGGTGCTCCATTCACCAGGCCACCTAGCTGCCCCTGTCTCTCCATTTAAGTGCCTTTTGTTAACTATCAGCCCCTCTGAGTTAAAAAACACATACACACAAAGACAGCTGAACCAAGTGGAATCTACCCAAGTGGGTAGATCAAGGGTGTCCTTTCTTACTGCAGATCAAATTGCTTCTTTGTACATAACATAATGACATCTCAAAGAATTGTAGATAGACTGTTACCAGGAATCTCAGAGATCACTTGGTCTAACACCCTCATTTTGAAGTCTAGAAGAGAAAGTTCAAGATCACTGGCTTTTCTCTGTGCTATACCTGGTACATAGTAGGCCCTTAACAAATGCTTGTGGACCGGATGACTGACATGGATAGTGAGTAGCTGAACTGGGGTGTGACCCTAGGTCCTCTGACGGCAAATCCAAGGCTCTTTCTTCTAAGTGGATTCCATTTTTCAAAGGTTTTTGGCTAAGCTACCATTTACACATTTCCAGCATGCTCAACACAGGCACTCATTTGAAATACTGATGTCCCTATTTATAACCCCTAGAATTGAAAGCAATGGGAGTGAGTCTCCCCCACACCAATTTCCACAGTGATTTGACTCCCACTGCATGATTTCTGTGGAAGCTGGAGGCCCTTTATAACTTAACTGTATTCAGACTGTTCAGTTCCCTCAGCCCCTTGAATGGAATGTCTTTGAAAACAGGGACAGTTGCTATTCATTTTTCCAGTGGAAATCATTCCCAAGAATAATCATTGAAAGGTAAAATTCAGGATAGGGCTGCAACTCCAGGTAGGTGCCCTGAACTTTCTATTACTGAAATTCTGTCTCTGAGGGGTCTCTCATTCCCAAGAACCCAAGGGTTCCCAACCTTTTCCTCTGACTTCCAGTGAACTTTCCCATAGCCCCTATTCAAGAAAGGAAATAAATTTTGGAGGTTATCATGAAGAGGTGTGCAATGAATATAAAAGAGGTTCATTAATTTCAATAGAGTGATAAACAGTTATCTCCTCCACATCGAGAGAGACTTTCCCAATTATGATTTTGATATATCGCAGGCAGGCATAAGAAATTAAGTGGAAATTTTGGGGAAATTTTGTAGAATTCAAAGATGACAGCACAGAAGAAGTTTAGAAATTCAGAAATGCGTAAATATATGTGTAGTATTGTATAACATCAACATAGTTTATCTTTTAATGCCATAAATAATTCAGACTTCTTCTCTGGTACAAAGGAAGGGCCAGACAATTTTATGCAGATTTTCCAGATTGCTGGGGATGCCCCCCTTGTGCCCATGATGTGGATGAGATAACTGCAGTGACTGGCCAAATATTCCCTGTACCTCTTGACAAGCTTCTCATACTCCATGGGAGTCAGTCATCTGAGTTACTATAAGTTACTACTATGTCAGGCACTGTGCCATGTACTTGGGATGCAAAAAGAGGCAAAAGACCATCTCTGCCCTCAAGAAGCTAATGGAGGAGACAACAGCAAATGATTATGTACAAACAAGATATAGGTGGGACAAATAGGAAATAATCCACAGAGGAAAGGCATTGAATTAAGAGGGATTTGGAAAGGCTTCTGGTAAAAAGTGGGATTTTAGCTGGGACTCAAGGCCAGGGAAGCCAGGAAGAGGTGGTGATGAGGAAGGGGAGCATCCAGCCAGTGAAACTGCCCCAAGTCAATGGATGGAACATCTCGTTGGGGGAATAGCAGAGGCCGGTATCCCTGGATCAAAGACTATGTGAGCATGTGTGTGGGTGGGCGGGAAGTGAACTGCCAGAAGACAGGAAAGGTATGTGTCTGAGGGTAATGAAAGGCTTTAGCTGAATTCCAAAAAGAAGATTTTATAATTTGATGCCAGAAATGATGGAGTCACTGGAGTTTATTGAGTGATACAGTTAGACCTGCACTTTAGGAAAATCATTTTGATGGATGGAGGGTGGATTAGAGCAGGGAGAGACTGAGGCAGGACTATCATCAGGTTCAAAAACCCTAAGTGGGGAGCCCCTGAAAAAGTCATCAAATCTCTAAAAATTCTCTCTTTCTCCTCTTGGCAATTGTGCAGCTAGGTGGAACAGTGGATAGAGTGTCAGGTCTGGAGTCAGGAAGACCTGAGTTCAAATCTGACCTCAGACACTCACTAGCTGTGTGACCCTGGGCAAGTCACTCCACTCTGTTTGCCTCAGTTTCCTCATCTGTAAAATGAGCTGGAGAAGGAAATGGCAAACCCCTCTAGGATCTTTGCCAAGAAAATTCCAAATGGGGGCATGACGGAACAACTTTATTACAGAGGGTTGGGAGGAAAGGAAACAGCAGAGAGCACAGAGGACTTTCTCCAACTCATAAAAGGAAGAAGAAACCCAGGAAGATAGCCTGAGGATAGCGAGAGGCAGGGGAAGGCTCTGCAGGTGCAGGGGAGTCCTTTCCAGACTTGCTTCTCTCAGCCAGACTGGGCCATGCTTCTTGTGAGCCAAAGCTGGCTTCGCTAGGCTGTCCCAGCTCAGCTGAGCTCCTCCTTCCTTCTCTTCATTTCTGCCAGGCTCAGCCCAAAGGACTCCCCTGACCAAAGCCCTTTCCTCTGCCCAGGGTTCTGAGTACGTTTTCTCTCTGTTATTACCTCCAACTAACTTCTCTTTTGACGTGATGTCTTCCTCCCAATAAAATGTGAGAGGGCGTTTTCACTTTTATGTAACACGTGATATGATGAAACATGACACATGTATGTGCCCGGTGATTGGCAATGGGGTGCACATAATGTCTGTTGGGTTACAGTGGGTGGCATTTGTGGACTGATAAAATGCATAATGATAAATAGCTACGAAGAATTTAGTACTGCTTTAAAATCATAATTATACCTACTTTACATTTCAACCAACCAACCAATTAACTAGCATTCATTTGGCACTTTCTAAGTGCTAGGAGGGGTGGCCATAATGCATAAAGCACCATACTGGAGTCAGGAATACCTGAGTTCAAATCCAGCCTCAGACACTTACTAGCTGTGTGACCCTGGGCAAGTCACTTCACCCTGTTTGCCTCAGTTTCCTCATCTGTAAAATGAGTTGGAGAAGGAAATGGCAAACCACTCTGGTATCTCTGCCAAGAAGACCCCAAATGGGGTCAGAGAGAGTCAGACATGACTGTAAACAATTGAAAAACAGCGTCAAGTGCTAGGTACTGAGGCTATAAGAACAAAGAATGAAACAATGATTTGCATTCCAATAAAGGAGACCACAAGTTCATATATAAATATATTCAGCATAAATATAAAGCAAATAAATACAAGTACATAAAAAGCAGGCAAATAGAAGGTATTTTGGGAGAGAGGACACCAGTAATGGGGGGAAGCAGGGGCAGTGGTGGGACTCAGGAAAGACTTCTTACACAACATGGTGCTTGAGCTGCACTGTATTATAGGAAGAGAGGGAGTCTATGGAGGGGAGATTGGTAAGAAAGGAGTGTGCCAGGCATCTGGGATGCCAATGCAAAGGCATGGAGATGGGAGATGAGAGTCATGTGTGAGGAATTAATAATAGTGAGGGACAGAGACAGAGACACAGAGACACATAGACAGAGAGAGACACACACACAGAGACACAGAGACAGAAACACACAGAGAGAGACACACACACACAGAGAGACAGAGACACAGAGACAGAGACACACAGAGAGACAAAGAGAGAGAGAAGTAGAGAAGAGAGAAAGAGAAAATAGAAGAAAAAGAGAGAAGAGAGAGGAGAGAAGAGAGGAGAGAGAGAAAGTGACTAGGGGGAAGAAGAGAAGAGGAAGAGAGGGAAAAAGAGAAGAGAAGAGAGGAGAGAAAGGGGGGAGAGAAAAGGAGAGATGAGAGGAGAAATAAAGGGATAAAGAGGGAGGGAGGGGAGAGACAGAGACAGAGAGATTATTGAGTCTACAGATAGTATGTTCACTAAATAAAGGCAAAAATAATGATTTGTACAGGGACTAATTTCTGCAAAACTTCCTCTCCTCTCTCCCTTCAGATGACTGTGGATGATTAGTTAGAAACCTGGGCTAGATGATCTCAGTTTCTTCCAGTTCCCAATTCCATGAATCCAGGATCTGAAAAGCATGTTGCTTGCCTGTTTTTCTCAAGAGTGTTGAATGATGAGAAACACAAAGTGGGATGCTGTCTTTCATCAGGACTGTTTTTCTTCACCAAAGAAAATTCTGGGTCTAAGGACACAGCACTTGCTTAGTTAATATTTTGATAAAGGAGCTATGAGTGGGTCAACCTGATAAACAATGGTTCTATAGGAGAAATTCAATCAAGCGCTTAACCCTATTAATATTTGGTGAATACCTGTGGGTGCAATGGGACCACGGGGTGAGGCAAGGCCAAGGCCAAAGAAACAGAAACTACCATCCTTGCCCCTTTGAGGAATGGAGAGATGAAAAAATCACATACAGAAAAGACTTATGGTCACTTAGAAATAAAAACACTACAAGGCAATCCAGAGGTATTTCTCTTCTTAGGACATGTGACCATGTATACTTGCCCAAATTTTTTCTTACATTAAAAAAATTGATATTTCCTAACCCCTGAAGGTTGGGAGTCGGTGACTATCTTTGCAATTGTCCCGAGACAAGTGTTGGCAGAGGAGTTCAGCATGCCTCTTCAGCTGATGTCTTTCCCTGAGTGCTCCTCCTTGAGGGAACCATTTGAAAGTCCTTGAGGACAGGGACTGTTTCATGTGTCTCTTTGTATCCCCAGCCCCTAGAATAAAGCCCTGCCCATAAAGAGATGCTTAACAAAGGATTGTTGAATTGAACTGGGCACAAGATGGCTCAGGATGGTTGACTAACAATAATAATTACAGCTTACATATACAGGATTTTTCCAGGCTTTCTCTCTTTTTTTTGTTAATTTTTAAATTTATTTTTAGTTTACAACATTAATTTCCACAAGATTTTCACTTACAAATTTTCTCCCCATCTTTCCCCTACCCACCACCCCAAAACAGCGATCCCACAG
Organism: Gymnobelideus leadbeateri; assembly: GCA_011680675.1. Lineage (NCBI taxonomy): Eukaryota > Metazoa > Chordata > Mammalia > Diprotodontia > Petauridae > Gymnobelideus > Gymnobelideus leadbeateri. The sequence goes on from WOXC01006753.1 coordinate 33,019, forward strand.
AATACCCCTTCCCCAAATTTGCTTTGTCCTATATCTTCCCCCATTCCCCCTCTAACTTTCCAGTAGGGCAAGATGGATCTCCATACCCCAGTGCCTGTGTATCTTATTTCCCAGTTGCATGTAAAATAATAGTAATAATAATATTTTTAAACATATAATTTTAAAACTTTGAATTCTAGATTCTTTCCCTTTTTCCCTCATCACCCACCCTTACTGGGAAGATAAACAATTTAATATAGGTTGTACATGTGTAATTACACAAAACATTTCCATAGCGTATATATTGTGAAAGATTGACTATATTTCCCTCCATCCTATCCTGCCCCCCAATTGTTCTATTTTTTACTTTGATCTTGTCCCTTTTCAAAAGTGTGTGCTTCTAACTATCCTCCCCCCCATCTTCCCGCCCATCTATCATCCCCCCTTTTGTCCCCTTCCCCCCTACTTTCCTGTAGGGTAAGCTACCCAAAATTCAATAAGAGTAGGGTTGACCCATTCTCTTTTGGCTTCCTGTTCTTCCCTTCCATTGTAATAGTTTTCTCTTGCCTTTTTTTATATAAGATAATTTGCCCTATTCTGCCTCTCCCTATCTCCTCTCATTATATTCCTCTCTCACCTCTTAATTTTATTTTTAGATATCATTCCTTCCTATCCAACTGATCCTGTGCCTTCTATCTATGTATACATGTACACATATATACACACTCACATATGTATTTATATGTACATATACACTCCTATATAAACATATATATGTATGCATATATATATATATATATATATATATACACACACACACACACACACACACACACACATTTATATTCCCTTCAACTATCCTTATACTGAGAAAAGTTTCATAAGTCACAATTATCATTTTTCCATGTAAGAATGTAAATAATTCAACTTTAATAAGTTCCTTATGATTTCTTTTCCCTGTTTACCTTCTCATGCTTCTCTTGCTTCTTGTATCTGAACATCAAATTTTCTATTCAAATCTGTTTTTTTCATCAAGAGTGATTGAAAGTCCTCTATTTCAGTGAATAACCATATTTTCCCCTGAAACATTATACGCAATTTTGCTGGGTAGGTGATTCTTGGTTTTAATCCTAGTTCCTTTGACCTCCAGAATATCATATTCCAAGCCCTTTGATCCCTTAATGTAGAAGCTGCTAGATCTTGTGTTATCCTGATTGTGTTTCCACAATATTCAAATTGTTTCTTCTTGGCTGCTTGTAATATTTTTTCCCTTGACCTGGGAACTCTAGAATTTGGCTATAATACTCCTAGGAGTTTTCTTTTTGGGATTGTTTTCAGGAGGTGATTAGTGAATTCTTTCAATTTCTATTTTGCCCTCTGGTTCTAAAATATCAGGGCAATTTTCCCTGATAATTTCTTGAAGCATGATTTCTAGGTTCTTTTTTTTAACATGGCTTTCAGGTAGTCCAATAATTTTTAAATCATCTCTCCTGGATCTATTTTCCAGGTCAGTGGTTTTTCCAATGAGATATTTCACATTGCCTTCTATTCTTTCATTTGTTTGGATCTGTTTTATAGCATCTTGATTTCTCATAAAGTCATTAGCTTCCATTTGCTCCAATCTAATTCTGAAGGAATTATTCTCTTCAGTGAGCTTTTGAAATTCCTCTTCCATCTGGCAAATTTGGCTTTTTAAGGCATTCTTCTCCTCATTGGCTTTTTGAGCCTCCTTTGGCATTTGAGTTAGTCTATTTTTTAAGGTGTTATTTTCTTCAGTCAGGTTGCTGACTCACTTTTCATGATTTTCTTGCATCATTCTCATTTCTCTTCCCAATTTTTCCTTCACTTCTCTTACCTCTTACTTGATTTTCAAAATCCTTCTTGAGCTCCTCCATGGCCTGTAACCAACTCATATTTTTCTTGGAAGCTTTTGGTGCAGGAGTTCTGACTTCATTGTCTCCCTCCTGTTCCATGCTTTGATACTTTTTGTCCCCAAAAGAGGAATCTAAGGTTTGACTGCTGTGCTTGCTTTGCTTGCTCATGTTACCACTCAATTACTTGACTTTTGAGCTTTTTGCCACAGTAGAACTGTTTCCAGAGAGGAGAGCTTTGTCCCAAATTGCTAGGGTTTTCTCAGCTGCTGGAGCTATTAGCTATTAGCTCCAACTCCCTGCAGCCCTCACAAGCTCTGGCGCACTGGCCACACACCCCAGGACCTCTACCCAAGACAGCAATTTATATCTAAGCAGGTTAAAGCAAGAGTGACTACCCTCTGAATAGTTGCTTGGCCCCCTATGATTTGCAGGCCAGGAGCTCTGCACCCCTCCTGATTCTCACCCTGGGGGCAGGGGCTGGACTGGGCTCTTGTGTCCCCCCCCCCCTAGTTCCAACAGACTCAGGTCCAACACTGACATTTTACTTTGTCTTTGGTGTTTATGGTTTGATAAGTCTGGAAACCACCACAGCTGCTGGTGATGCACTCTCCTGAAGTCCTTCCAGCCACATTTGGTTGAGGTGAGCCCAGGTCTGGGCCAGTAAGGCTCACACGGGGCTGGGTGCTGCTCCCAGCTTGCTGCAATGGATCCTCCTGCCAGCCTGGCAGGCTGCTTTCAGCAGGAGGTTTGTTCTCTCTAGTCACTTTCTGGGTTCTGTAGCTCTAAAGTTTGTTTAGAGTCATCTTTTATAGGTATTTGAGGTGGTTGTAGGGAGAGCTCACAGAATTTTCCTGTTTCTATCTGGATTTTTCTAGGCTTTGAAAGCTTTCTCCCACTAGAATTCATGTTTGCTGTTGTTTGGTCATTTCAGTCATGTCTGACTCTTAGTGATCCCACTTGGGTTTTCTTGGCAAAGATACTATAGTATTTTGCCGTTTCTTTCTCCAGCTCATTTTAGAGATGAGAAAACTGAGACCAACAGGGTGAAGTGACTTGACTAGGGTCACACAACTAGTAAGTTTCTGGGGCTGGATTTGAACTCATAAAGATAAGACTTGCTGAAATGCAATTGGAAAATGCTCTGATGACAGCAAGTAGAGCCTGCCCAAAGGTGGCCCTCAGAGCTCAGCTTTGTTTCAAGAGCAAGACCTGGCATGATGCCCTACCTGCTCAGGACATTCACACAGGAGCTGGACCACCTCCCTCTATCTGCTTTCCTGTACTGTATTTGATGGGCCAAGCCAGAAAAAGAAGGTCCTTGAAACATTCATTCAGTAATGGCAAATTCTGATTCTCAAGCCTATTGACAAAAGTGGATGCATTTCTGTTTTCCCCTGCTGGATACTGAGCTTCTTGGGCATTCTCCCAGGGGCCATCAAAAGCTGAAGCACCAATACTGCTAAGGTTTGAGGACCTCCTGCCATCCCTGCAGTAAGAGTCTCTGCCTTTAAACTCAGGCCAAGCCCACTTCTGCCTTGGGTTTTGACTCATAAGTGACCAAAGGGGTGAAGGGATGTAAAGGTGCCCGAGGGCATGCTGGACCAGAGATTGCCTCATCTCGATAAGCCACCACAGAGGGCGACTCATACTAGTCAAAAGAAGGACCTTTGTGTTAATGCTGCTTACCTGGGCAAGAACTTGAGCTGAACACTATAAGAAGACTGGGCTTGAATGTAACCAGTTTCTGGGAGGAGTTCTATGTGTTTTTTCAATTTTTCACATACTTCAAATTTCAGACGCAGGGCAGCTTTCGACCTGAAAAGAGATCAACGGCCAATGTTTACTCTTTGGTTTGGGGCTTGGATTAGTTATTACATCATTCTAAGTGGTGATGAGTTTTGTAGGTGGAAAAGTGTGTCTGCCCTAGGAATGTGAAGGTAATGAGAGAGAGAGAGAGAGAGAGAGAGAGAGAGAGAGAGAGAGAGAGAGAGAGATCAGAGAGAGAGAGAGAGAGAGAGA
>WOXC01006754.1:0-47488 GCA_011680675.1 Gymnobelideus leadbeateri
TTCCACTGAATGATCCTATTTCCCCTGAAACAAAATACTCAGTTTTGCTGGGTAGGTGACCCTTGGGTTCATTCCCAGTTCTTTTGCCCTCTGGAATATCATATTCCACGACCTTCAATCCCTCAGTGTAGAAGCTGCCAGGTCCTGGGCTATTCTGATTGTGTTTCCACAATATTGAAATTGTTTCTTCCTGGCTGCTTTTAGTATTTTCTCCTTGATCTGGGGATTCTGGAACCTGGCTATAATATTTCTGGGAGTTTTCTGTTTGGGATCTTTTTCAAGAGGTGATTGGTGGATTCTGTCAACCTCTATTTTGCCATCTGGATCTAAAACATCAGGGCATTTTTCCTTGAGAATTTCTTGAAGGGTGATTTCTAGGTTCTTTCCTTGATCATGGCTTTCAGGTAGTCCAATAATTTTTAAATTGTCTCTCCTGGATCTATTTTCCAGGTCAGTGGTTTTTCCCATGAGATATTTCACATTGCCTTCTAATCTTTCGTTTTTTTGGATCTGCTTAACGGCATCTTGATTTCTCATAAAGTCATTAGCTTCCATTTGCTCCAGTCTAACTCTGAAGGGATGAATCTCCTCAGTGAACTTTTGATATTCTTTTTCCATCTGGCAAATTCGACTTTTTAAGGCATTCTTCTCCTCATTGCCCTTTTGGGCCTCCTTTGCCATTTGAGTTAGTCTATTTTTTTAGGTGTTGTTTTCCTCAGTCAGACTGTTGACCCTCATTTCATACTTTTCCTGCATCCTTCTCATTTCTCTTTCCAATTTTTCCTCCACTTCTCTTATTTGATTTTTAAAGTCCTTCTTAAGGTCCTCCATGGCCTGCAACCCACTCATGTTTTTCCCTGGGGCTTTTGGAGCAGGACTTCTGACCTCACAGTCCTTTTCCCGCTCTATGCCCCCAAAATAGGAGTCTAGGGTTGCATTTTTCTGTTTCCTTTGCCTTGGCATGTTGCCACTTAATTGCTTGACTTTTCGGCTTGTTGCCACACTATGGCTTTAAGGCCAGATAGAGGAATTTTCGTCCCGAACGTGTGGGGGGCAACTTCCTTTTCTGGCAAGCTGTAAACCCACCCACGACTTCCACCCTAGATCACAATCCAGATCCAGGGAGGTTAAAGCAAGAGCGATTACCCCCCAAGACTGATTGCTGGATCTCCCCACGATTTGTAGGCTGGGAGCCGGAGTTGCCTCTGAAAACTTCAAAATGGCATGTCTCCTCAGAGGCTTCTAGCCCCCAGGGGAGGGAGCTGACACATTCCCCAAATACAGGTCCCAAAGTCCATAGGACACTAACCTCTTACTTTGTCCTAGGCATGTCTATGTTGATAATTATGGATTCACCACAGCTCCTGGTGTTCTGGGGTTCCTCCAGCCGGCTGCTGGCCCTGCCGCCCTGGGACTAAAACCTCGGCTCACACGGACCTGGGCTAGGCTCGGCTCCTGCGCTCTGCACGCTGCCAGGTCCCAGACCGCTGCGCTGGTCCTTCCTGCTGGGCTGCTGAGCTGTCCTCAGTGGGAGGTTAGCTTCTCTGTGTCGTTCTGTGGATGCTGGGGCTCCAGAAGTTGTTCAGAGTCCCCTTTTACATAGTTTGGGGGGAATCTGGGGGGAGAGAGGCTTGGACGAGCTCTTTCTACTCCGCCATCTTGGCTCTGCCCCAAATTCGACTTTTTAAGGCATTCTTCTCCTCATTGCCCTTTTTGGCCTCCTTTGCCATTTGAGTTAGTCTATTTTTTAAGGTGTTGTTTTCCTCAGTCAGGCTGTTGACCCTCATTTCATACTTTTCCTGCATCCTTCTCATTTCTCTTCCCAATTTTTCCTTCACTTCTCTTATTTGATTTTTAAAGTCCTTCTTAAGGTCCTCTATGGCCTGCAACCTGCTCATGTTTTCCCCTGGGGCTTCTGGAGCAGGACTTCTGACTTCACAGTCCCCTTCCCACTCTAATCTTGGATCCTCTTTGCCCCCAAAGTAGGAGTCTAAGGTTGCATTTTTCTGTTTAATTTGTTTCCTTTGCCTTGACATGTTGCCACTTAATTACTTTACTTTTGGCATTGTTGCCACAGTAGGCCTCTGCCACTAGACAGGGGAGCTTTCATCCCAAACGTTGGGGTCTTCACAGCTTTCTGGCAAGCTGGATACCCACCCCAGACCTTCCCCCCAGATCATAATCCAGATCCAGGGAGGTCAAAGCAAGAGCGATTAACCCCCAAGACTGATTGCTGGATCTCCCTACAGTTCGCAGGCCAGGAGCTGGAGCTGCCACTGGAAACTGCAAAATGACATGTCTCCTAAGCACCTTCTAGCCCCCAGGGGAAGAAGCCGATGTGTTCACCAAATACTGGTCCCAAAGTCCATAAGACATTAACCTCTCACTTTGTCCTAGGCATATCTGTGTTGATAATTCTGGAATCGCCACAGCAGCTGGTGATCTGGGGTCCCTCCAGGGGGCTACTGGCTCAGCCGCCCTGGGGCTAAAACCGCAGCTCACAAGGACCTGGGTTTGGCTCTCTGCATGCTGCACCCTGTCCTGCCGGCTCCCAGAGCGCTGCACTGGTCCTTCCTGCAGGGCTGCTGGGCTGTCCTCGGTGGGAGGTTAGCTTCTCTGTGTTGTTCTGTGGGTGCTGGGGCTCCAGAATTTGTTCAGAGTCCCCTTTTACATAGTTTGGAGGTAATCTGTGGGGAGAGTGCCTTGGACTTGCTGCTTCTACTCCGCCATCTTGGCTCCGCCCCTCCAGTATATTCTTACTAAGACACTAAAGTATACCTCTGAGATTTGTGTCATTGTAGACAACATGATAAACTAGTCGTCTTGGCATTCAGGTAACTGATCTCAAAAAATGGAGGCTTATTTGTTTGTACTTGGACTATATGGGGAGATAGACTAATAGGTGACTAAACAGACTCATCCTAAAAATCATGTAATGTCGATCCGTTCATTTGCATGTACTACTCCACATCCTTGTACTGAAACTTAAAAAAAGTAACAGATTAAAAAGAAATACTTCATGACTCTAAGCCTGGAACTTCACTTCACCACCTGGCAGACCTTCCATAAAGATAATGCTTCCCAATTGAAGCCACATTCTTCCTGAGAGACTTCTACCATAATATAGTGGAAATAGCAATGAAATATAGAATCAGAGGATCCAGGTTCAAGTGATACAACTTTTGCCCATTAGCCTCATTTTTTTCACCTGTAAGATGGGTGTCATAACATTTGTACCACTTAAATTACAGGGTGGTTTGTAAATATCCAGTAACAGAAAAGATGTAAAGGACTACATTTTTCATTACTCCAATGATCAATGAATTCCCTGGTGTAGAAAATCTACGTGGTGTAGGTCATGTTCTTCACAGAAGATCTTTATAAATTGCTGTAGCTGGAAAAATATTATGTGTTGGTTATTATTATCCTGGGAAAGCACACGTAAGGAAAGAGTTCTCATTTTCAGTTCTAACCACACCAATTATTGGGATGAGGAAGTCTTAAAGAATGTTCTCCCCAAAGAAGAATTGCAAAGATAATAACAATATTTAATATTTACATAATGCTTTGAAGTTTTAAAAAGTGTTTTTTCCCCAAGACAACTATTTAAGACAAATAGTGCAATTATTATGCCCCTCTGATATATAGATAATGTAACTGAATCCCTTGCTCTCAACTCCAGGGACACCAGCTATTGGGATGTGATAGCTACTCCCTGGAAGTCAGACATTCCTGTATAAAAGAAATACATAAAAACAATAACTCACATTCTTATATTATCTACTTAAAAGATTCTCAAAGCCCCAACCTCACAACAGTCCTGTGAGGTAAATGGCAAAAAATATCATTTACTGCTAAAGAAACTGAGACTTGAGAGTAACAGAGTCAGAGTTGCAATGTGTATCTTTTAATTTCAAATTTAATTCTCTTTCTAACTCATTACACCATGACTGCACAAGCTGAAGTGACTTCTACACAATCACACAGTTATTGAGTGTTAAAGTCAGGCTTTCCACCCAGGTGTCCTGACCTCAGGCACAGTGCTCTTTCCCTTTACCATGGCAGCTGGCAAAGGGATGCCATTCATTCTCTGGCCATAACAGCTCTCTTGCTTTCCCTGGCTTAGTCAAGGTGATGGCAAAATAGAAAGATGACTCTCCCATTTTGGGGGAAATCATAGACAAAATGTAGATCAGCCTCCACTTGGGAAGAGGGTTGGGCAAGATGTTAGCAGGTCTTTTGTTCTTGCAGCTGGTCTGTGGAATTCCACAGAGCCAGGGCAGTAAATAATACTCCTATTGTCTGCCTGTGTCAGAGACAGACAGAAGGTACATTTGGACTGGGTCCAAACACCACAAGGGCCACTTGGAGTCACAGTGTCCAATTACTGCTTGCTTGACTATAAAATGCACTTTTTTCCCCCTGAGCTAATTTAAGAATGGGAGCTTTTAATGGGCCCTACACAAAGAGGGAACTGCAGCTTATGTCAGGGGAAGGGAAGTTTATGTTTGGTACCTTAATCAAACAAGTCTAAGATAGGAATAGTCCAAATATGATTGTATTAACAAAGGTGAAGACCAGTTTTGAGTTCTTCTTTAAGAGGGAAATAAAATTGAAATCTCAATTCTCTGTTTCTTTTCCAATTACACAATCAGAAAGTTATCAATACTAGCTTTAACAAGAAAAAAGGAGAAATCAGGGTGGTTTGCTCATATCTATATCATTCTAATCAGAAATGAGACATCTCATTATTTTTTATATCTAATACAAGTCTTCCTATGATAGTTGATAGTCAGTTGAAAGGGATCTTGGATCATTGAACTCTGTAAAATCCTACCAAGCTGGAGATTGTACCAAGCTTAGAAATAGCCTGTGCAGGCTGTCTTAAAATCAGGGAGGATGGATCCATCACCAGAGGGCTGGTCATCACATTGTACATTCTTTTGGTCATAGCAACTGGTGGAACCTCCTATTACTGAGTCAAGGGGTGATTGAAACCAGTGTCAGAGAACAGGGTGCCTATACTGATGAAACCCTGGCTTTTTATGGTCCGTAGAGTAGTTTTCCATCCACTATTCCATTTTATTGTCATACCAAACCTAGGGAGTCAGGATAACAATTATCAACCAATATTTCAGATGAGAAAACTGAGACCAAAAGAGGTGATGGAACTGTTCAAAGGCATATAATATGTGATATGAGATCTCCTGACTTTTTTCCAGGGTTCTTTTACCTATGGGGTGCTGCTTTTCCAAGGCCTGACAGCAGTGACACACAAGGCTACAATCCAAGAAAGAAGTCTACCAACAGTTCTCCACCATGAGATGTCCCTTGAATGCAAATTATTTTCCAATGAGTCTTAGGATTTACCTTTTTAAGACAAGAAGTACTGCCTTGATTTTGTTTTTTGTCTTTAGAATTTCCCTCATCTCAGGTAATTATTTACACTGGTTCAGAGGTCACTCATTTTTTTAAGCAATTGGGGTTAAGTAACTTGCTCAAGGTTACACGGCCAGTCATTATTTATGTGTGGGTGCTCATTTTCTGAGGCCGGATTTGATCCCGGGTCATACCAGCTCTGAGGCTGGCACTCTTACTCACTGCACCACCTAGCCACCCCAGAGGTCACTCATTTTAAGTAATCTATTTTTTTTCCTTCCCTCACCAATAAGAGAATATTTATTTCTATTTGGGAATGGGGGTGGGGCAGAAACTGAGTCCACTTTTATGTAGAAAGGCGTAGGAGACTCAAAACCTTTACTTTCTTTTAGGGGAGATTGTACAAGTTTACGGGTTTAGTGATAATGTGCAAGTAGCATTTTGCCACATTCAAATTCAAATATCAAGAAAATAAATTCAAATATTACATTTTAAAATATCTAATGATTGGTTTACATGTTTAATGCCTTTCCCCATTTAGGGGGAAAAAAACATGTAGGGGAGGAATTTTGATGTGTCCCTAAGATACATTCACCCAGAAGTTCAGAGGGTCCTTTTTTTATAAAGCATATGTCAGAGTCTCCACAGTGTTATCAAGCACACTATTAAAGCTTTGAGAAGCTCCATGGTGGTGAGTTCAGCCTCCGTCACTTTCATCTGGGCCCATCTTACGGAGAGCTTCATTTGGAAGAAGACCTAAAAGCCATATCGGGGAACAAAAAGGGATAAAAGGGGAAAGCTGTCGGTTCCTATTTGCCAATCCATGACGCAGAGAATGCTGCAAGCTTTCTGTCAGAGAAAATGATTATATTCTTTTGGGACTCTTTGAATCCTTAAAAGACTAACCTTCTTTGGAAAGAGAAAAGAAACATCTTCATGCCTAAGTCAAAATAGAAAACTTTTCAAAGGCTAGAAAGTTGATTGGAGCTAGGCTTGGGCCATGTGAATGATATCCTCATAGGCTGTTTGATATTTTTGAAAGGCTGAGGAATTTCATTCTCAGAATGTTGGATATGGACAGTGCATTCACACAAAAGAATGATAAAATATTAATGGGGGCTGACATAGATGAGTTTCTACCTTTGGATCTCCTCTCTTGCCACATGCACTGATGCTTAGAAGGCAAGGAAGGATGTTTCAGTTATTTGTGAGAGGCCATGTGTTATAATGGAAAGTGTGTTGGATGCAAAATCTGTGTTGGAATCTTTTCTCTGATGCTGTCTATCCCAGTGAACCTAGGTAAATCTTTCAACTTCTCTCCATATTATCATTGGTGAAATATTGGGAATAATGTCCGGACTGCCTCCCTAACAGATTCTTATAAATAAAGTGCTTTGTAAACATTGGACCAATAAGGCAATGTTACTTATAATGTGGGTTATGGAACTGAAATAAGAATAGGGCTATGGAATGGGGGCACCGACGGGATAGGAATACTAAATTTAAAGTCAGAGGACTTGGGTTTGAATCTAAATTTAGATGACAACAATCTAAATAAGCTTTGAAACTCATTTTTTCTTCTGTAAAATGAGAAGACTGAGCTAAATCTCTAACACTCTGTCTAGCTCTGAGTCTGATGATTATAGCTAGAGCTGAGAGCCTAAGTCAAGAAGCAAGATAATTCATCATCATCTTGGACTATAAAGGCATCTCAGGATCTGCTTCCATTGTCAGCAAAGAGAGGGTTATGGGTGACTGGTTAATTAACTCTTGCAAGATATTAATGGAAAATGGACCGTGTGTGGAAGGGTCACAAAGAATTGCAATAGAATCCTAGTATGAGAACCAGAGGAAGAAAATTTGGTTAGAGAGGAATCTGATTAGTGTTTGTTGTATGACAATGTTTACATTTGGAGGATCATTCAAGTAAAAATTACTGGTGGTTTGTGGGGTATTTTCTGGGTACAGATCTGCAGAAGTGTTGTGCTCACAATTAGGGTGACTCAATTTGTGGAAGTATGGGGAAGATTGAGAATTAATGGTTGCTCCCAAGTGGGCAATAAGCCAAGAAGTTTGAGTGTGTCTTGGGTCCTAGATCTAATCCCTATGGACTCTTTCTAGCCTTGAGTGGAAATATGATGATAAACCCTAACCAATATGAGATATCCAAATGGCATGGTTCTGAGCCCCCAGTAGTTTCTTTGTTGAAAAAAAGATACATCCATAGCCACTGCCAGCATGTAAATGTGAATGCATCTGTAATGATGGATATTCAAAGCCTGAGAAAGCAAGGACTTAGGAAGGCAATTCTTGGTTATAGAGTAGTCTGTTCAATGGAAAATATGACTGTCTGGGGCTTATTGACACCCAAGCCTGAATCCTCTGATTCTTGAAATCAGTAGTGTAGAGGTTCTTAACCTTGGGTTTGGTTTCAAGTAATCTATAAATTTGGGTGGAGGAAGCATGGATTTTAAATTTTTAACAATCTTTGGTTTCCTTTGTAATCCTATGTATTTTATGCCATGCATTTAAAAAACATTGCTTCGATAAGGATTCTATAGTCTTAGAAAAAATCCCAAGACATAAAAACAGATTAAAAAACCCCTACATTACTGCTTTGTGAAGAATCAGGAGTGGGTTAAAAAGGAATCCATGTAGCCCAGTGGAAAGTCCTGTATTTAAAAATCAAAAGATTTGGGTTTAAATCCTATCTTTGATACTAACTGGTATGACGTCAGGGAAGTCACTTCAGCTGCTGTGGTATACATCCTCCCTTGATTAGACCCATTTTGCTGGGAACTGGGAATGAAGGTCAAATGGACAGAGCTCAGGCCAAGCCTAAGCCTGTCAACAATTTTCATTGATCAGATGCCCTTTTGAAGTTATTCTATGTCTAGCATAGGACCGAGTTGCAGACCAACCCAGATTCAGCCTCATTAGCCAGACTCCTGACCCATTTTGTCAGAGGGTCAACAACCAAGTACCCCATAGAACAAGAAACATAGGTAATTGTACTGCAGGGATGAACCCCTGCAAGTGAGCAAAATTCCTAACAGCCCAGCCCTGATGCTTACTTCACACTTTCCCCACATGTTGTGTCTTTCTGAAATCTAAGCCCCAAGTTCCATTTTCTCTTATTTCCCTAATGACTCTAGTTAGCCCCTGTCCAAAGTGCTGAGGTAATGATCTTTCAGCATAAGCTAGTTGTTTCCCATATTCCTAGGGAAAATTACAGTGAAAACTTTTTTATCGTTGCTTTTCAATCATATCCAATTCTTCATGGACCCGTTTGCGGTTTTCTTGGCAAAGATACTGGAAAGGTTTGCCATTTCCTTTTCTGGCTCATTTTATAAATGAGGAAACTGAGGCAAACAGGGTTAAGTGAGTTGCCCAAAGGCACAACAGCTATAGGCCAGCTGAGGTCAGATTTGAAACCAGAAAGATGAGTCCTGCACTCTCCAGGTCCAGCACTCTATCTGATGTATGGCTTACCTTTCCCTAGCCCTAATATGCATTATATCTGCTCTATACTCTGAGCCAAATCTCCTTTCCCCTGCCCCCACCTACCATGGTGCTTAGGTTCTCAATTTTCTCATGTATAAAATGAGGGGATTGAACCAGATGGTGCCTGAGACTTTTTTGCAGCTCTAACAATCTATGTACTGTGATTTTAAAGGCCCATTCTAACATTCTCTGCTTGATCATGCTAAGGTACCTTCTAAATTTAAGCTGCTATGGTTCTATGGACCTTTATAGTTCTCTCTCATTTTATGATCCCATGACATGCATGCATATTCTAAATTTAATGAGTTTAGCATATACTACATGTGGAACTTTGTTTAAATAAAATCTCTTTTCAACAACTCTAGTTTGCTATGCATTATGGGAACTCAGATGTCAATCATTTCAACTAAGTCCATAAGCTGCATTCTCATGTCAAAGTCTACTTACTGCAGAGATCCCTTATTACATAAATTATTGACACAATAGGCCATTGTAACTCCTTTGGAATAATTATATTTAATTGTGTCAAAGTCCCATCAAGGACTCTTTTAATCTGAGGATTCTTGAGCTGATAAAATGTAATAGCTCCATCGGAGCCATAAAGGTCTCTTTATGTCATAGGCTATTTGAGCACTCAATATACTGTCAATCTGGGAAAACAATATGGCAAAATACAAACAATTTCCGCACCCACAAGGTCTATTGAGTGTCAGTTGAATGGTTAGAATTTGAATATATGGAGAGAAGTTTGGACAACATTGCAGTGCAGGTGGGAAAGATGTCTCTGAAAATATGTCTTTGTTAGGGTAGAAATACTTCTTTCCCACTTGGATATTCTCTCTTCCATCTAAAGGTCATCATAATAATAGCATACATTTATAAAATGTTTTAGAATTACAATGTACTTTAAATATATCATTTCACTTATGATTAATACTAATGCTGTGGGTAATAATTATATCATCATAATAACTAGAATTTATAAAGCTTTTCCAAGCACTTACATATATTATCTCATTTTTTAAAATAACAACCCTAGGAGGTAGGTCCCATTATTAGCTCCATTTTATAGATGAAGAAACTGAGGCAGAAAGAAATTAAATGATTTAACCAGGGTCATACAGCTAGCAAATATCTAAAGTGGAGTTTGAACTCAAGTCTTCTGAACTCCAGGTCTAGTGCTCTGTCTACTGAACCACCCAGATGCCATCTATACTTACTTGAATAATCCCAGCACCAATGAAATAGATATGATTATCATAATTTTACAGATAAAGGGAAATGAGTTTGGGAGAGGTTAAATAATTTATCCATGTCTCTGTAAATCATAAGAGTCAGAGGTAGGATTCAAACCCAAATTCTTCTGATCCCAGGTCTAGCATTCTTTCCAGAGTTATACAATGTCTTTCTAGCACTAAAGCAAAGCCCACCTATCAAATAGGCACTGCTGAAGGCAGCACAGAAGAAGGCTAATCAGCAAACCAAAGTTCTAATCCCAGATCTGCTATTAACTTGTCTGTGGCCTTGAGCAAATTAGTTTGCCCCTCTTAAAAGTGAATTTCCTCAACAGTAAAATGAAAGGGTTGGAGTTTGATTTCTTAGCTCCCTTTCCAGTTCTGATGAGTCTAATGATTCTTCTCGTTCTAATACACAATGGTTCTGTGATTCTAAGGTCTTTTTTGCATCTCAAACTCTATGCTAAATGATTCTAATATACCAGCATACTTAAATGATCTTTGTGCTATGATTCTCAGGTCTCTTCCAGTTCTGACATTCTTTGGTTATAAGTTCGTTTGTTGTTTTCCAATTCCAATATCTTATAAATATTATTAATTTCATTTTACATATGAAGCACTTGCATGTCAGAATCATTCTGTAACTTGCCCACAGTCACAGAGCTAATAAATGTCAGAAATGGGGCAAGAGCCATGTTTATTGCCATTTCTTTTGTACTATACTTACTTACAAAGCTAAGAAAAGGTAAGCATCTCATTCTCTATTTTAGTGGAAAAAATATCAGATGCAAACAAATATGATAGAAATCAACAAGAAAAATATTATGTATTAAATTCCTTATTAAGAACTCTTGCATTTATTTAAAACATAGGAATGTGACCTAGAGTTTCTTTACATGGCTATGGTGAAACAGTAGTGAGCCAATATCTTAAGAAATAATTCTTAAAAGGGGAATAGAAAAATATGGTCATATAGGTTTGTCCCCAAGATGTGGATATTAATACAAGCTGATACTATCTATAATGTACTGGGGATATACCTCGCGATAAGTAGACCTCTGCTCTAGAGCCGACTCTCTTAACAAATTCATTGGGTAACCTTGCACAGATCACTTCCCCATTTCTGGGCCTCAATTTTCTTTTCTGTAAAATGAGATAGTTGAACTAGGTTATTTCTAAAGTCCCTTCTACTTCTGACATTCTATCATTTGAAAATTCTAAGGTTGCTTCCATCTCCAGAATTTCTGTGATTCTATTTTTTTAAGAGGTACGTGTGGGTGTGGAGCTGAAATATATTATGGCAGATAAGAGGCTTAAAATAAAATATCTATCATTAAAAACCAAATTCATCTGGTAAATGATGATAGCACTGACTGAAAGTTGAATCCCAGGTTATTTCATAGTTGGAACTTTATCCAAATCTAAGTGACTTTTTTCCCTCTTTCAAGTTGTGAAAAAAATATAGAAATTTGAACACTTGATGCTGAAACTAAGAGGGTAACATTCCTCTATTGGAGAAGTGCTATTGGTTCCTGTTCTCCCTTGTGGCATACTGACATGGTTTATTTTTTAAAGAAGTAGTTCTCAAACTTTTCTAGTCTCTGGACCTCTTTTTATTCTTAAAAAAAATTGAAGAACCTCCAAAGAGTTGTGGTTTATATGGATTATATCTATCAATATTTACCATTATTAGAAAATAAAATAATTGTTATATTATTATGAAAAGTGTTTTGGCCTTGTGGCTTCCTGGAAGGGTCTCAGGGTTCCCAGACCACTCTTTGAGAACCACAGTTCTAAAAATGTCTGGATTAGGTCAAGGCCAAATGAAGCGCAGAATTACAAACAACTGTTCTGTAAGAAGCAAGATGGTTAAGGTAGGGAATGAACCAGTTTTCATAGCCTTCTTTGAAATTTCCACCTATGAAACTGGGTTGTAAACACAAAATATATAATAGAATGAATATATATGTATATTATCTATGTAATATACATATATTTTACATCTGTTCCATAGCAGAAAGGCAACATTTAAAATGAAAAAAAAAAGTATTATGGTACCTACTTCTTCTTAGGGGTAGCTTGGTAAGGAGTTTGGACATCAGGTCATAGTTTTGGAGCCTGAAGCTTCCTTAAAATTTCCTTTGACTGACCTTAGAGATGTAGACTTTCATCTTCTCAAACACTGTCTTTTTACATTTGAGAAAACTGAAGGCCAGAGAAGCTAAACAATTTGACCACATTTGTATTGCTAGCAAATAGAGATAGAATTTGATCCCTTGTCCCCCACCCAAACCAGCATTTTCCCATTCTGGGCCACAGTTGTCATGACTTTTGTCTTGCCACTGGGTTCCATTGACTTGGAGAGAGGAAAGCTGATGACCTTGCTCAGCTCTGCCTCACTTAAATCCAATTCATGCATAAATCAAGATACCACCCGTGATGCCATTGATCCATTGTCTTTGGGGAAGAATGAACAACAACATCAATATGAAACTGTCTTTTTTCACTGGCTTCTCCTGCTGATGTAGTGCTTATCCCAATTGTACAGGCAAGGTGGGTGAGCAGTGAGATTAAGAAGATAGAAGATCCTATGGATAATGCTAAGGAGAGCAGATTATCCCTCTCTCATTCTGGATCACTTGAAAGTTGCTACCAAACATCAAGGTGGCATGTTGACTGTGGGCTAATGTTTCCTAAACTTCTTCTGATAGAGTTACTTCTGCTTTCACAACAAGGAAACCCCACAGTGGCAGAACAGCTCCATGGAGTATGATTAGCTAGGTGGGTTTTTCTGTGTGTCTGTGGCTTCATTCTTTTGTGTTGTAGCTGTCCTTAGGGAATGCCCTATATGCATTGGGCTGTACTGTACTAATGCTTGAGGCATTAGCTACAGAATACCCATAGCGATGATCACTTCCAGCACTAACATTTTTTTTTTATTCTTGAAGGATATGATCTCTAAGATACATTCAAGTTTGAATTTCCATGACTCTAGTCAGGTTTTCCTAAGTCAGAGAAGACCTATATTTATCATTTATCTGCTAATATCAGCCTAAAACCAATTGTAAATCCCCTTGCAAACAGGAACTCTTTAATACTGCCAGAGAGTTTTGATTTCACTTGTGTAAGTAGCACTCCCTTATGATGGCTGTATACCTCAAGGTCAATGACAGCTAAGACTTGATAAGACATTCTGATACAGATATGTCCTATCTGGATATTCCCATGAGCACAAAACCCTCTAGAGACTCAGAGGATTGACAGGAAGTTGATATAATTTCTTACTTTCCATATTAGTTGAGTTAAAAGTTTTTTTTTAATAACTTGAAATACTTTCTCTATTTTCTCAGATCTGTCTGTGTCGGGGGTTGTAACATCTTGACAGTAAATTAACTCAGCTCAGACATGACTCAATCAGCTCATCTCTGCTAGAAGCCTCTCTGGAGGCTACCTGTAAGGTAACTTATAAAAGTTGAGCTAACCCAGGACTTTGGGATAAAGGTCCCTAAAATCTTTATCTTATATTGTCATTGTGGAACTGATCAATAGATTTCTATTCTGATGGTCAAATATTTATTATTATTACTATTTCAAGTCTGTATTATATGATATGGTGAAAGCATTCTGAACCTCAAGTTAGAAAGAACTGGATCTGTGTCCTGCCACTGCCCCTTACAAACTTTGTGACAATGGGAAAGTCTCTGAACCTTAGCCTCATTGACCATAAAACTGGGAAAAATAATACCTATTTTAACTTCCTCAAAGGATTATTGTGAAATTCAAATGAGATAAGAGAGGAGATTCCAACAGTCTTAGAGCAGTTTCAAACTGCTACAGCTGCCTCCCAGGGTTAGGTAAGGATAAAATTAGATAATATTCTAAAGTGCTTTGCAAAACTTAAAACACTATACAAATGCTATTATATCATCGGCATATGAATATCTGCTATTATTGTTGTTATGTTATTTTCTCATAGGAGTAATAATGATGGTTATGCTAAGTTTGTGTTTGACAGCCACCTCTTAGTATTTGTCACAGAATTTTGAATACGACCCTCTCAAAATTCTTTTGGACTCTTTTACTTACTGTCTATCATCTGCCTTAAAGCCGTAGAGAATGCAAACTGCTTATAGGTACAGGTATATCACCAGTAACATTCTGACACATCAGCCAGAGAGAAAAAGATGGACAGAAAGAAGAAAATGAGAGAAAATTTCACACAAAAAACTGGTTAAGAACCAAAATAGAAAGCAGAAGAAAGTGGGCTAAAAGGGACATATACATAAATATGAGAAAAGCTGCCCAAAGTAGAATTAATTAATTAAAAAATAGAATAAGGGGAAAGAGTTTGGTATGTATGTGATCTCTGGAGGAAAAGACAGGAGTTGGTGGGAAGAAATATTGGTTTAAACTTTTTTTCTGTATGCATTTAATAAATGCTTGTTGACTGACAACTGGTATTGTCAGACCAAGACAGATTATTCGTGTCCTGGAACATAGTAAACTGGGAAGAAGCAAACTCAAGAAGGGGGAGGTAGAGAATGCAATGGATTATTCATTTATACTGCATTATTGAGAGACAGAATTCTGTAGTAGACTGTGAAGTTCTACCCAGTGCTGTGCTGTTAGCTAGCTTTGTGCCCTTAAGTACCCTCTTTTTGTCTTAATTTCTCACAAGAGCCTTGGAGAAAGGAATGCTGTATAGTAGAAAGAGAACTGGTATTGAAGTCAGGTGACATGAGTTCAAATCCTCTCATTTTACTATGTGTGACCTTGGGTAAATCACTTAACTTCTCAGTGCTTCAGTTTCCTCATCTATGGAGCAAGGAATTGAAGTGGATGATATTTATGGTCCTCAACAGCTTTAACATTTTGTTATTCTCTCAAGACGTGAGCTCAATGACACATTCAAGTTCTGAATTTCAGTGATTCTAGTCAGGATTTCTTTCCATCAGTGAGATGCCTATAATTAATATTTCTCACTAATGGCATCTTAAAATGAATTGCAAATCTCTTTGCAAATAGAGGTCCTGAATTTCAAAGATCTGTGATTTTATTGGCAAAGATAATCCTTCCACAATTTAATAGAACATTTCCTGAATCTCTTGGCATCCTCCCCCCCCCGCACACACACAAAAAGAGAAAAGAAATAATTCCTTGGTAGCCTCTGTCTGAACAATAAGTCACTCTGAATTTAGCTAGGTTGGCTCTTAGATGATACAAACAGTCCACTCCCAGGTCTATACTAAAAGCCTTTCCAGCTTTGTAGAAACTTCAAGAGCTTCACCTCTGATGGCAAAGCCTTCAGAAGGCCGAAGTCCCCTCCACATAGTAAAGAGGCATCTGAGGAGGATTTCAGTAGAGGTGCAAATATAACAAAATCAAGAAAACATGAACAGACCTGCTCCTTGGATTGCCACTTATTTCACTATCTCTGCAAGTCACCAGTTTTCACCATCTGTGTTGTTAGAGCCTGAGAATATAAGGCAAAGGCAAACAGCTGTGTGAGAAAGTTCCTATCTGAGAGATGATGAGGTGGTAGGCACAAATCCCTGGGAGAGCTTAGTCACTGCACAGAGCAGTTTGGGGGTGGGGGTGGGGATAGGCAGGAGAGATGAATCAAGAAAGAGCAATGAGGCTGCCTATAGAAGAGAAGGCTGCTTTGAGAGTGGTCTAGGCCAGGTGCAGAGACTGCAGCAGCTGCCTGCTCATTCATCCCTGAGAGCCTGCTTAAGAGGCTCTGGTCTTAATGTCTTCCCCCTCCCCCTTCAAGAGAGTTTGGGGGATTAATGAAGAGTAGCCGTTAGCCAGATTTTGTGTTGTGACATTTCTCTGAATCAGTAGTTCAAGACTCCCCCAGTAGTCTACAGAAGAGAAAATAAAGTTGGGGGAGTATGGGGGGGAAGGTAGCGCAAGCAGGCCCACAGCTCATTGGGCAAATCTACATAGCTAGGTCTATTGCCAGTGGGATGGTAGATCTCTATGAAGCAGGAGGATGCAAGGGAAGTCCACTGAGACTATTGACTGATTGCCTGAGGAGCCATCCCATATCATCAAGGGAGAACTTCTCCAGCTGGCTCTTAGGTTATTGAGGACCTTGTAGCCAAGGGGGTGGGGACGGATATTCCTTCATGGAAGATTTGGAGCAAAGAGGGAAGACAGACCACCCTAGGGAAACTTTCTCCAAGTGGCAATAAAGACAAGGACTCATCCCCTAATGTTTAAGGGTTTCTTGCTTATAAATCAGTCTATAAAAGTAATTACCCAAGAACTTTGAAGCTCAAGCCCCCAGACTTTCAGAGGGCAGGCAGGGCATCTGAAATGCAACATCAGAGTGTCTGTGTAATCTAGTGACAGCTTGAAAACAATAAACTCATTTTAATTTGATGGAAGCCAGTTACTCAGCAACAACAGAAATAATTTTCGCCATAGTTCTATCATCTTAAGTTACTGCCAAGTCCATGTTGTTCTAGTCTCTTTTTTAGTTTCTAGTCTCTAGTTTCCATTCAGGGTGTTTGGGCTGTCATTCTTGTTGTATAGTGCAATGGGTTCAATGTGGTGTCATACAAAGAGCCTAAGGGCAGCTAGCTGGTGGAGTGGATAGAGTGCTGGACCAAGAGTCAGGAAGACCTGAGCTCAAATCTAACCTCAGACACTTACTAGATGTGTGACCTTGGGCAAGTCACTTAACCCTGTTTGCCTCAACCCTGTAAAATGAGCTGAAGAAGGTAATGGCAAACCACTACAATATTTTTACCAAAACAGAACAACTACAAATAAAAAATCTCTAATTGGCTCCTAAAGAATCGGACATGACTGAAAAACAATTAATCAACGAAAGGGTCTTGGGTGTTAATTCAAATGCTTTGGATTCAAATACTGACTCTGCTGCTTACAACTATGGTTATGTGACCGTGGGTAAATTATCTCCCTGAGATTGTTTCTTGATCTATAAAGTGAGGATAATATTAATTTTAGTAGCAACTTCACAAGTCAGTTGTAAGACTCAAATGAGATAACATGAATGAGCTGTTATATTGGTAACTGCTTCAAACAATGATAATGTTTCTATATATTATACTTGTCTGTGCATGGGATTAACTTGACAGTGTATGTTGCAGTCTCAAAATTATAGATCATTAGAGTTGTGAGAGTCTTTAGACAACTTTCAGTTTAAGCCTTTCATTTTGAAAAAAGTAAAATAAGACCCAGAAACATGCTAAAGAGCAGCTCCATTGGATTTGTTCCAGTCACCCAATATTAGTTGCAACTCTGATGGTAACAAGCTCAGAAAGGTGAAATATCTCACCCACTGTCACAAAGCTAGTGAATAGAAGTATTGTTATTCGAGCTAAGGTCTTCTAGTCTTCACCCAAATCCAGAACTCTACTTAAGCTCTACCTATCTTCTCCCACCCTGGTGATGTCCTATGTGCCTGGAGGACCAAGGATGATCCTAGAGGTTGCACAATATCTGTGCCTTCCTGAAATGAGAGGGATCACAGTCCTTAAATTGAGAGCCTGCTTCAGTATTTATGAAGGGCTTAGGCTGCTATTACAGCAAGAAGCTAAAGACAAAGTGTCCCTGAAATCAATCTGTCAGGAAACCAAATTTTTAAAGACTTCTAAAGACTTCTTATTTCTAGCAGAAATAATATGATTTATCTATTCTCAACTGCCCTGGCTATCTGCCTCCCAAAATAGTTCCTTGCCACATTTCCCTAAAAATGAGGAAATGGAGCCACAGGGAGGTAGGTGAAGGTATTTGCCTAGAGTTGATAGAACTAGTCACTTGTCACAGATTAAGTTAGAATCTTGGTTTTCTTGGGGCAGCTAAGTGGCACAGTGAGTAAGAGCGCCAGCCTCAGAGTCGGGAGGGCCTGGGATTGGTTCAGGCCCCAGTTACTTAGCACCCACACATAAATATCTAGCTGTGTAACATTGAGCAAGTTACTTAACCCCAATTGCTTAAAAAAAAGAATCTTGGTTTTCTGAGACTAAAGTTCTTTCAGCTGCTACCCATTGAGAACGGTCCTAAGCCACACAGAAGCACTTGAGGACATTGCCCAGTATGTCAGGATGCCAGGAAGAAGATCTCCCTGTGCTCATCCCATTGATTTATGAACTGGGGAGGGAAGCATTTCCACCACAGCAGTACACATTTCTACCCTCACCCTGCTGTCTGGGACCCTCTTCTTGTGTTGTAGAGAAAGGAAGCAAACGGAATTGGGAAAATGGTAGGAGATACCTCCAGCCCACCTATGACCCCTATCATCAGCTGACTGAGCTGCTCAGCAGCATTAACTTAACAGGGACAAAATATTAATCATATATAACCATAAATGTTTGTTTTGACTAGCCAGGGATACTAGTGAAAAGAAAGAAAGGAATGAACCCCTCCTTTTCTATAGACATCATCTCTCTGCAACCCCATTACTGGAAAATCTCTGCATCAAGGTTTTGCCATCAAGATTGACTTATGATTGGCAAATTAGTTGAGGATTAGTCTTTTCTTGTTGTTGTTGTTGTTGAAACATTTTAGTTGCTTCTGTTTTCAAGCCAAGGAAAACAATGTAACTTTCTAGTGTATGGTTCTTAATTTTTCTTGTTTCATGAATCCATTTAGCTTTATGATGAAACCTATGGAACCTTTCTCAGAATATTATTTTTAATTTGAAATTTAAAAGACTGCTAATTCAATGAAATGCTAGTAGAAATAAAGATGCATTTTTTCCCATCCAAATTCATGGACACTATGAAATCTAAGGCTAAGTTAAAAATTCCTATTCGTGTGATTATTTTTCAATAATACCTCTAACCATTAATCTAACATCAAAGCACCTAATGAAAGAAATCTACAAAAATATTTATCAACCATCTCTATGTATGGACATTTCTACAGCTGTTCCCCATGCCTGGAATGTTCTTCCTCCTCCATTCTGATGATTGACCTCTCTGGCTTCTTTTCAGTTCCAATTAATACCCCATTTACTAAAGGAAGCTCCCACCAATCCCTTTTAATACTAGAGTCTTCTTTCTATTAATTATTTCCAATTTATTCCGTATGTACCTTGCTTTCTATATATTTGTTTGCATGCTGTATCACCCATTAGATTGTAAGCTCCTTGAGGGCAGACTCTCTTTTGCTTATTTTTGTATCCCCAATGCTTAGCAGGGTGACTGGCAGACAGTAGGCACTAAATAAATGTTTATTGAATTCAATGTAAGGCACTAGATGATATATAAATTTAGAAATGGCAAGACTCCTTCACTCATGGAGATTATCATCTCAATTGGGGAAGAAGATACCTAAACTACTAATTATAACCTTCTATGATAAGTAAATTTCACAGTTTCAGAGATACAGAAGAAAGTGTCATATTACAAAGAAGTTTGTCACTGACTATAGGTTCAATGGAGAAGGCAGCATTTGAGTTTGGCTTCACCAGTAGGATAGAAATTTGATAGACAGAGATAAGAGAAGGCATTCTAAACACGACGAAAAATATGATCAAAGGCTTTGTATAATACACACAGTGTATTTGCTCAAGTGTTCTGCTTAGATCATCAGCTCCATAACATTTTTCAAATTAGAAAATATATAAAAAATTAAAGCATTTATAAAATTTGCACATTTTTCTGAAATTAAAAGAGGGTACAAATATAACTTTATCTCAGAAAACGAGTTCTAGAACAGGGGTTCTCACTTTTGTGTCATGAACCCTTTTGGCAGGCTATGTGACCATGAACAAGGAACATTCCCTCTCTGGATATGTCTTAATCTGTGAAATGAGACGATGGAATAGATTCAGGGCTTTTGGTTTGCTTTAAATTTTCTTATTGTCATGGACCCCTTTGGCAAGCTGGTAAAGCCTAGTAATCTTTTCTCGAATGTTTTAAATGCATAAAGCAAAACACATAGAATCACACAGAAAGCCAATTATATTGAAATGCAATTATTGAAAAGAAAAGTTCACAGACCTCAGGTTAATAACCATTGCACCGAATAGTCTCTTAGGTTCATTCTAGGACAAACTTTTTTTGGTTTTATAAGTTCTTCTGAGCATAATTTTAGCTATTTTAAGGAAGTAGTTAAACATTTATTTTAAAATATTCTTATTTTAGATACAATAATTTAGATGGATCGTCTCCAAGCAGTCAATATTAATAAGGTTATTTTTAGTTTTTTAAGCAAAACTCTTTTATTTCCAAAAATTCTCTCTTGGTATAGTATAAAAGTAGCTAGATGTGAAGTCAGAAGAATTATGTTGTGAGTCCTGGTTCTTATATTTACTATAGGTTTATAATAAAGCCACTTAATCTCTATGAATTTTATTTCCCCTTGTCTATAATACTTGAAGGTAATACCATTCAAAAATTTGAATAAGTTCTTTATAAACTGTAAAAGAACTACATAAATATAGATAGTTATTGCTACAATGATTCTCCACCCCAAGATTTAATAGACAGCATACAAAAAGGAAAAGGTATAATAGGTAGACAGCCAGGGAGTTCCACTGGTACCTTTGTGATGTCATGGGACAAAACAGAAAAGGTCTCTTTAAACATCAAGTGGACTCCATATCATACACCTGTGGAAAGACATGGGCAAAAGTCAGATAGAATGGGCATGCCTAGATGGGTTGCATGCTGTATGGAAATTCCAAGTCAATGCAATAATATAACCATTTGGCTCTTCAGGTATGTATCTGACCCTTCTAGGTCACATTAATTTTCTGTGTGAGATTGAGCAAATTACTTCCTGTTTTAGGCTTTTGGATTCCTCAAATGTAAAATGAATGATTAGATGGTCTTTAAACTTCCTTCTAGCTTTAATGTTCAGCATTCTTTTCTTCTTTGCCACATACGCACACAAATTGTATTATTTATACATGTTGGAATAATAGCCCATTAGACTGAGCTCTTTAAGAACGGACGGGTTTAGGGGGTTTCCTTAATGAGATTGTTGTTTTTGTTGTTGTTGCTGGTGTCACTCTCTATATCCTCAGAATATAGCATTGAGTAAATGGGTCATAATAGGTACTTAATGTTTCTTGACTTGACAATTTTTATTCTAAGATGTCATGAAGCTATATAATTCTGTGATTCTCTGATTCCTAGGCCCTTTCCAGATATAATATTTCATGATTCTCTGATTCTAATCCTTCTTTCAGCTCTTAATGATCCTGTGATTTTAATGTCTCTTTCTGCTCTGGCATTTTATGATCTGTGGGCTTAAGCAAAGTTTAAACAGAGCAAAATAGAACAAAATAAAGCAAACAAACCACCTACCACTCATTCTTGTTCTCGAAACCCTGGCCTGAAGCTGGCCTTATGCCTCAATTCTATGTTACCAAAGTCTACTTCCAGGGACGGGGGCATCTGCCAGTCTACAGGACAACCATGAGGGCCTGTTGGGCTTCTTGAAAAAGAATAGAGATGGCAGGTGTTAAGCAGTAGCTAGTGTAGCACATCACAAAGACAATTAGGAAAAAAATACTGTACAACGAAGCTCAAAGGACAAAATAATCTTAATTGGCAGGTATTCTTTGCTAAAGAATCGTTAAAAATGATAAGACACAAAGGCTGTCCTTTATATTTCATGAATGTAACAACTATTTAAACAGTAAATTAAAGATTCATTGTAGTCTATTATTTAATAAAATTTTTAAGAGTTCTTTTATATTGCTACAATGAAGCCACTGTTAAACTATAAATTAAAGATTCAGTTGTATCTTATTATGTGCTCAATTCCAATTTTTTGTAAATTTCATCTCAAAGGACCATTTAACATTTTTATGAAACGCTTGATTGCTTTGACAGATAGGATATCACCTAGTAGGGCAACAGCGTTAGAGAAAACTAGTTTGCCCTTGATCTAGTGTTTTAGGGACTTTGAATCATGAAATAAGACATTTATTTTATTCAGTAACTTTATCCTACCTCTTGCCCTCTCAGCTCTGCAGTCCATATACCTTCTTTCTCAATTCTTTGCTTTTTTTCACCTCTAATATCCAATCAGTTGAAAAGGAACATTAATTCTACCTCCACAATGTTTCTTCTATCCATCCTCTTCTCTCTACTCACACAAATCCTATACTAGTTCAGGCCTCCATAGCCTCTCACTGAGATTATTTCAACAGCATCATAATTAGTCTCTCCACATCCCCCCTATATACCTTCACCTATGCATTCTCCACAAATCTGTAAAATTTGGGATACACTGCTATGTCATTTCCATCTTCAGGAGGCTTTCCTATTGCCTCTATGATAAAATGAAAATTACTCTATCTGCCGTTTAAAGTTCTTCACAATTTGGCTCCAACCTATCATTCTGGACCAATTCCACATAACTCAATTTCACATGTTCCTGCCAGACTAGCTTATTTTCTGGACATTACATCTCCAGCCTTTGCAAAGCTCTTCCTCATTCCTGAAATCCACCCCTTTTTCATCTGTCTCATCACACTATGCTTCACTTCCTTCAAAGACCGGCTCAAATGTTATATCCTTAAAGAGACCTTTCCAGAAACCCTATCTGAGAGGAACCCGTTTAGCTTCCAAATTACTTTGAATAGCTTTTGTTTTTCTGCTCACGTATGATCTCCCTACTAGCTCCCACTATAGAATTCAAGTTTCTTCAGGTCAGGGATTGTTCCATTTCTTTTGTCTGTATTTCCAGTGTCCAGCATAGTGCCTGGTACAGAGTAAGTGCTTAATAAATGTTCCTTGAACTAGTGAGTGCATTGAATCCATATTTATCTGTCTGCAGTTACCACAATTACCCCCCAGTTTTGCCCTCCAGAGCATAATTCCATTTCATTTAATTGAATGAAACAAGCATTCATTTAGCACCTACTATGTATAAACTTCTGTTTTAAGTGCTAGTTGCAAATTCATAGTTTAGAATAAGTCAAAACCCTCTTCCACATGACTGTCATTCTCTAGCTTCTTCCTAAAGCTGATGATAGTGTTTTGGACATGAGAGAAAGGAAGGAACCATATATCATGAATTTCCAAGGAACATGGAATCCTCTCCTTCCAGATGGTGGGGTACACCAGATGTAGTACAATAGAGTGCTTCTCAGATCAGAACTTTATGGAAGCAAAGCAGATGTAATACCGTGTTATCCTTAAAGAGGTGGAAGATGGGGATAGGAAAAGGAGATGAGGGGAGGGCAAGGAGACCACTCTGTCATCTATGAAGACACTAAATGAATTCCCGTTAAGGATTCTGATGAAGCTAAATCATTTGGGATGGAGTGAGGTGCATCCATGATAGAACTTCATTGCTGTTACTGCAGAATAATAATGTAATAATGGCTCACTTCCTCTCTATGAAACAATAAAGTTACAAGCAATTTGTGTTAATGCTATCACATTATCCTCTGATATCTTGGCATTTAACTTCTGTTATATTATCATAATAACAACACTGGAAAAAAAGGGTCTCTTCTACTAAAGGTTTAAAGATCCCACTTTTGAGAAACAAGTTATTTTCTCCCTCCTCACAAAAAGGTAAATTGTTCAATTATGGTATAGTGGTTAGAAGACAGGACATTGGTAACCTTTGGTTCTAGAAATGCACCATTTTATAGGTAAAACCATAATGTATTTGAGTGAGAAGACTCAGGTTTCAGGACTGACTCTAACACTAACTATATGTCTAGTGAAAAGTCTAAAATTCCAAAACCTTACATTAATCTTTTGTTAATAAGACTAATAATACTTACACAATGAATCTCACAAGGTTGTTGTGCAGAGCTGTGAGTTACTCTTATTAACTTACATACTACTTTATAAAACATAAATCTAAAGAAATATTCATTATTACTATTATTATTTTTACTATAAATGTGAACTTTTATTATTATAAGAAAAGAATATCAGAGCTGGAAAGAACTTTAAGAATGAAGAAACTAATATCCAGAGAGGGAAAATGCTTGTCCAAGGTCACACGACTAATTAGCTGCAGAATTAATGGCATCCAAGCCTCCCAATTGCCAGGACAGTGATCATTCCACCACATCCCACTGCCTGTACCCCCACAATAATAGTTACTCACAATGTACTGCTAAAATTAGTCCTTTCCACCAAGGAGAAATCATTTTTTCAAAGGAATGGAAAATAAAATCTATTGCTATTTATCAGCAGTGGTTGAAAGCTAGGTCCCTCTATATTAATTAACTAATATTAACAGTATCCTACCTCTTAGCACCAAACAGTATCAGATCAGAGCTACAAATTGAATTTCTCTCTTCTACCAACTAAACTCAGTCCCTGATACATAACTATGCCTTGTAAAGAAAATTGGGAGAAAACTCCTTTTGAAGTTAACCTATTACTTGAGGCATTAAAGAAATATATTTTGTTTTTGCAAAATAAGGACCAAGCAAATCAATGTGTTAAGATCAGGATTTCTCGTAGAGTGGGAGCCTGAATCTGAATCCTCACTTAAATAAATGTTTGTGGAAATGTGTAATTATCAACTGTACAGACCAGGAGAAATCACTTAACTTCTATTAACCTCAGTTTCCTAATAATTCAAGTACTCATGCTCTTTACCCCCAAAAGATGATTATGAGGGCAGGGCTTTGTAAACAAAATAGTGTGTAAATGTGAGTTATTGTTGTTGTTTGTTTGTTTGTTTTCCCCAGGGAATGTTGGGGGAATCTACTTACTTGAAAATCTAAGTTCAATGTGCTCTTTTATACTTTGTGTAAGCTAATAATACAGGTCTGGTCATTTAACAACAATTAGAGACAAGAGATGAAAAACAGTACAAGCAGCAATTTCAAGTCACAAAATGCCAAAAGATCATGATGAATTCCCCAAGCATATTTGGAAGATTCGTGATAGAAGAGTTATGGGATTTCGAGGACAGGGATTACATAGAATGAGAAGACATGAAGGAGTTTCCATCTGGTATCCATACTGAATGAGATCTGAAATTTAGCAAAGCTTAAGGTAACAAGCCTTTTTATATACATTTGCTCATATAAGCTTTATACAGAGCTCTGTGAGGAAGGTAGTATTTTATAATAAAATATTTTAGAAATGATGGAACTGAGAATCAGAGATATTTTGTGACCTGCTAAAAGACATACAGACTCATTTTTTTTCTGACTTTAAATCTGGAGACTTCCCAAAGAGAGACTAATGAAGATGTGGATACTTGTTTTAGTCTCGGTAGACAGGGAGGAGAGCCCTGTAGAAGTAGAAGTCACCTTGGGCATGTATCATGGATTTTGAAATAAGGAATTAGAGGAAGAAGGAAATGGAAGGGAAGCTATTTTAAGAGTCAGTCTCAGTAAGGGAATTAATAGAAAAGAGTAAATAAAGTAGAGCTAGGGAGAATCAAATTCGCCAGAATAGCTGAATGTTACATAAGGAAACCACATTAGAGGGACAAAGGAACACCAAACAGGTTAATATGCTTAGATGTGAATTGTTTTTATAGCAGCCTGTACACCAACACAATATTCACAGTGCTGATGGCAACTGTAAATATGCTGGCATAGTTCTCAATTGCAAAAATATAACAAACTCTCCATATAGAAGAAAGAAGCAAAACATTTATTCTGAGACCAGAAAACCAAATCCCAAACACCAGGGAACTAAATCCATCATAGCAACATGGAAGTAAAATACTACACTGCAGCAAAGAGCCACACCATCCTTTAGCCTTTCCACAAACCAACACTCACAAATCTAGCTGTCTCCCTGGGTTCATCCTCTCTCCCCCACCTTCTAGCTGTTCTGACCTCCAGCTTCCTGTTGGCTCTGCTCTACCCTCCCATCACAGGCTCCTCCCACCACAGGTTCCATGTGATCACATTTGACCTATTAGGAGGCAGGGAAGATCAGGGAAGGTCTTCAAATTTCCTTAGGCTTGTTAAGGGACTGGGAAGACCTCCAAATTGCCATTACCATTACACAGTCCTATATCACACATGCCCCAGAGCAAGCCTACCCCAAACTACCTTGAGCTGTTCTGGAGTGCTCCAAGAGGAATGACAATAGAAGTAGGGGTGATGATATGCTTACATTATAAGCCTCTATGCTACCTGCAAGATTTCAAGACTGATATAGCACTGGATAGGTGAAAAGACCAGTAGATTTTGAGAAGGGGTGTGCTGATAAATGATTAGCAACTGGTTCTCAAAGGGAAAAAAAAATCCATGCAACTCCAACTTTTAGGTTCAGTCTTCATTATTAACATTTTCTCCATCACTTTCTTAAGTACAGACAAACAATGAAACAGTAAATTGAGTGCTGACTTGAATAGTTTGTTGATTTCTAAATATCTGATCCAATAAACATTCATTAAGCAGTTACTACATGGCAGGCACTATGCTAAACACAAGAGGATACAATTGATAATAAGAAAAATAAATTGTGCCTCCAAGGACCTTATGGTTTAAAGGCAAAGACAACACACAAAAACGCAGAAAAATAAGGGTGGGGAGACAGGACACTAGGGAGCAAGTGGCACAAGGGCATATTGTTCTATGGAGTTGAGCCCAGGCAGGACAACAGATGCCAAGTGTAGTGAGCTGAGGGGCCAGTTTTAGCCTTCTATAAAGGAAGACAATAGGAGGAGTTTGGTAATCTGCTCTCCAGTGTTTTAGTCATAGAGGAGAAGAGGCTGAGGGAGGTAGTATCAATCAAGGCCTGAAGCTTAGTGGTGAGATTAGAAGTGATAAGCTTACCCAGGAAGGGGCATCTTGTTCTGTGGAGTTAAAGCCAGGTAGGGGAACAGATATAAAGTGGAGTGAAAGATAAATGCTCATTTGAACACTCAACAATGTGCTCTTCCAAGCTAGTTTAAGCTTGCTCCAGCACACACTGACCAAGTCAGATAATGAGTTCAAAACTCATCTCTGTTACTACACATTTCACCTTTTGGTGTCGGCACTCTTGGTTGGCATCTGTAAAATAGTGGGATTGGTCTGGATGAGGAATTCTCAAAATTCTTTGTATAATGGACACCCTTTGATATTCTGGTCAATCCTATGGAACTCTTCTCAGAAGAATGTTTTTAAAATAAAATATGTAGAAAAATAAAGGAAGTCACTGATAATGAAATGCAAGTTCTAGGGTCTTAGGTAAAGGAATCCTGATCTAAATGATCTCTAAAGTATTCTGAAGGACAAAAACCTGTGATTAATCTAAAGATATTCATTGTGCCCAAATCCCTTTTCTTGATCTACCTATTATCATTTTCCATTTTTTTTCAGTTTCCTAATTTGCAAAATTAGGTTTGTAATAGTTTAACCAACCTCTACAGGATAGTTGCAAGTATCAAATGAGGTAAGTTACTTTTGCTAATTGGTATTATTAGTAGTAATATATTACTGATGAGTACATCTGTCTATATTGTTTCCTTTGTTATTTTGTTTATATTTTTAACAATATAACAATATTATATTGTTAAATATTTAAAGGCAGGAGAGCATGTTTTAATTTAAAATATTTACCTCAGTTAATACAATTTTATGTAGCATAGACACAGAATATGAGACTGACAAAGGTCTTGGAGTGATAGAAAATAAACTGTTAGACCTGGATAGAACTTTGGACTCATTTACTTGCAGAAAATCATAAAGAGAAATTACTTTAAATATCATATAATAGAGGCAGCTAGGTGGCGCAGTGAATAGATCGCTGGCCCTGGAGTCAAGAGGATTTGAGTTCAAATCCAACCTCAGACACTTAACACACACACACAGGAAAAAAAAAAAAACTAACCATGTGACCTTGGGCAAGTCACTTAACCCCAATTGCCCTACCTTCCCCCTCTCCTAAAAAATAAATGAATGAATAAATGGTTGAATAAATAAACATCATATAATTATCATAACATTAAATCAGTCCCTTGATTTTTTAAGTTAAGAAAACTGAGAACCAAAGAGAGGACTTGAACAGTCATGCAGCAAGTGATTGACATTGCCAGAACTAGAACCCAAGTTATCTAACTCCTCAACCAATAGTCTTTTTGTTAGGGTTCCTGCAGAATCCTTTCTATATTTAGTTGTTTTGTAAACGTCTCCCAAAGTTTCACAGAATCTAAAATAATTCAGAATACCCTGCAAATCCATTTCTTACTAAAAATCTCTAGCTCTATATCTTGCATGTGGAAATATATAAATACATTTTTAAAATGCATTTTATTGACTGTATGGGAACATCAGAAGAAGAAAAATATATGTACACCTGTTCAGGCTCAGTTTGTGTTCTGAATTCTGTTTTTTTTTTCTTTCTTTTTTTTTCTCCAAATTGATCCAACACCATTCAGGTAATTTCTTAGATCACATTTCTAGACTGTTAATCCAAATATGACTGGATGACTTGGCTATTGCATGGGGTCAAAAGCTGTTTTTTTTTTCCAGGATCCTCAACTGATGTAGGATAATAAAGTATCCATCCATTTATAACAGCCCATAGCTTTTTCTAAAGATTGAGCAATAGAATCTTTGAATTCAATAAGTCTTTCTCACATGAAAATCCTTTATGCCTAGGTCCAACTCATTATAATAGTGCCTCAAGACATATAAAACTTAGATGGGAAGAAATCATCTTTTTCTATGTGTTGCTTTGCTTGTATTTCTAAGATAATGTAGTATAAATAAGACTATGACTCAGAGATAAGAATTTATTCATGACCAAGGCACGAGTAAAGGGGGACTTTCCAGTCAATAACAGTAACCATGCAGAAAATGAGTCTTTCTGATTGAGAAGGCTATGAAATAAAAATAATAATGAAAGAATCTTGGTTTTTTGTGTTATTTTAGACTTGTCTATTTGTTCTTACATCCACAGACTCAGACTCCTAGAGAGTTAGAAAAACTGGAAGAAACCTTATAATTTAACAACATAGGATATCTGTGCTAGGAGGACCATGACCCCTCAAATTATTGAACCCCAAATTGCCACAGCTGTAAAGGACCCAGAGAGCATCTTGTCCAACATCTTTTACTCCCATTTCTCCCTATTGGCATAATTCCTGTTTCTACCTTTTCATTTTCATTTTCATACATTCACTGTTTGGTTGTTTATATTATAAGAATCCTTCGGATTTTCTGCCTCCAATTTGTTAGTGTGTTTAAGTCAAAAAGGTCACAAAACTCTTGCTGTTGAATGTGAAACAGATTCCCTGCAATTCTCCCACAGAGGGATAAAAGGTGAGTCAGGAGAGGGGTATAGTTTCAGGCAGGGCTCATGTGGCTGTGAGGGAGCATGACTGTGGTAGATTTGAATTGGCTATCATTCATTATTTTGTGTCTTTGTGAGTCACTGTGTTCTAACGCGCTGGTGAGCCTCAGAAGTTTTATAACCACAGAAGGTGAAGGTTTGGCTGATGTATTAATAGTTAGTAAAAAGGTTAGAATAGGCGAGGCTGTACAGTGGGAAAGAACACTGACTCTGCAGTTAGAGAATCTGGATGCACATCCTGCCTCTGAAGCTTTTGACCTGTGGGATTTAGGAGGCATTGCTTCTTTATTTGCCCTCATTTTCCTCATCTGCAAAATTAGAGAATTGGATTAGATGATCTCTCAGGTTCATTATAGTTCTAGATTTGTGATCCTAAATCTGCATGTTTCCCAGGTATTTCTTAATGCCCGTGGACAAATTTAATAGCTACTCCAGGGTCCAAATGCAGGTCAATTTGAAACTTGATGATATGGGACACACAACAGGAATATGACTAAGAAAGGGTATGTCTTGTTCAAAAAGAGCACAAGGACCAAAAGGGAAGATAGAAAGCCATTGCGTGTCAAAATTATAAACTTAAGGGAGAAAATTATTTGTGTAGGCTTTCCCTCATATTTGGAGTTCACTTCCGCCTCAAGTCTACCTTGTTGAATCCTGAGCTACCTTAAGGCTCATTTCATGAGTCCCTCCTATGAGAAATCCTCCTTGTTAACCTCCGCTGTTAGGCTTTCCTCGTTCCTTCTCAAAGTATTATGTCTGTATTAATCTCTTTACATGCTGGGATTCTCCCTCTAGCAATACCCCAGTCATCCCGTAAATGTAAAATCTTCTGGGTTGGTTCTATTTTGTGTTTTCTGGAGTGTTTCGTTTGTTTATTGGTTATTATATTCTTGTCATCTTGTACTGACTTTGTGCTTGTTCAGTTGTTCAGTGTCCATCCCTTCATGACCCGATTTTTTCAGTTGTGTCTGATCCTTCTGCAAAGATGCAGGAGTGCTTTGCAATTACCTTCTCCAGTTCATCTTATAGATGATGAAATTGAGGCAAACAGGGTTAAACACCAGGTCAGAAGGAAAAAGGAAAAGAAGAGGGGTTTTGGAGGCAGATCATAAGTCTGCCATAGAGTGATAATGTATCATTGGGCACCCATTGGTACTTTTTCTCTGTCAAAAAGCAGTTATTAAATTCTTCTTTTAATTTAAGAAATCTTTCATCCTTAAAAAAGGGATCATAAGATCATAGGTTTAAAGTCACAAAGGACAGTACAACAATGGGAACAACAACAGAAAATAAATTGAAAATTAATGTTTTAAAATTATAATGAATCAAGTTTGACTCTAAAGGAGAAATAAGAAATAAGAAAAGTCACAAAACCCCCTTTTCTCATGGGTCAGGGACAGTGAGTAGGAAGTACTATGTATAATGTCAGGCTTTTTTGATCTGAAAGTTAGCTTTGGTGAACTCCTCCCACCCCACCCCCAATTTTTATTTGTGTGATTCTCTAGGAGGAAGAAGAGGAAATGAAAGTAATATAAAAACCACATATTTCAATGAAATTATTTTTAAATAGAGGAAGCAATGAGAAATTCTGCTTTTCTGTACCGATTCTCTCTAAAAAGTAGAAACTGGTAAATTACAAATTATTTAATCTCTTAGCCAAAGTGATTTTTTTTTTCTCTAAAGTCATGATATTAGATAGCAAAGTCAGATATACTTTGACATGTACTTTAGATCTGAAGAGGCCAGACTTGAAAAAAAAAAAAATTTAAAGGTAGGATGCCACAATCTAAAAGGAATAATCAATGAGAAAAAGAAGTTATCTAACATAGATACAGAAGAAATTTGGGTTTTAAAAAGATTCATATAAAAATAGAAGCAGAGACAGGTTACTATGAATCCATGACTTGCTCATGTGCTCTCACAGAATAGTGCTCTCACCAAAAAACTACTTTATAGAGTTAGACAGAATAGTAACAAAATTTATTTAGCAGAACAAATGGTCTAGAATATTAAGGGAACTAATGAAAAGAAATGCTAGGGAAGGTGGACTAGCTATACCAGATTTTAATCTGTATTATACAGCAGCAGTCATCAAAACTGCTTGGTACTGGCTGAGGAATAGAGTAGTGGATCAATGGAATAGATTGTGTGCACAAGGCCTAGCAGTTAATGAGTATGATAATCTATTGTTTGAAAAACCCAAAGACCCCAGTTTCTGGGATAAGAACACACTATTTGACAAAAACTGCTGGGAAAACTAGAATATAGTATGGCAGAAACTGGGCATAGACCATTATCTAACACAATATACCAAAATCAAGTCTAAATAGGTGCATGATCTAGGAATAAAAGATGATACTGTAAGCAATCTGGGAAAGCAAGGAATAGTTTACCTGTCAGATTTGTGGAGAGGGAAAGCCTTTATGACCAAACAAGAATTAGAGAGCATTAAAAATGCAAAATGGATAATTTTGATTACATTAAATTGAAAAGCTTCTGTACAAACAAAGCCAATGTAACCAAGATCAAGAGGCAGGTGGGAAATTGGGAAACTCTGATAAAGGACACACTTCTAAAATATACAGAGAATTGAATCAAATCTTTAAGAATACAAGTTATTCCCCAATTGAAAAATGGTTAAAGGATATGAACAGGCAGTTTTCCGAGAAAGAAACTAAAGATATCTACAAGCATATGAAGAAATGCCTAAATCACTATTGATTAGAGAAATGCAAATCAAAACAACTCTGAGGTACCACATCTCTCCAGTCAGATTGGCTAAGATAACAAAACAGGAAAATGACAAATGCTGGAGAGGATGTCTGCAAATTGGAAAATTATGCATTGCTGGTGGAGTTGTGAACTTATCCAACCATTCTGGAGAGCAATCTGGAATTATGCCTAAAAGGCTATAAATAATTTCATACCCTTTGACCCAGCAGTACCACTTCTAGGGTTATATCCCAAATAGATCATAGAAGTGGGAGGAAGACCCATATGTACAAAAATATTTATAGCAGCTCTTTTCGTGGTCGCAAAGAATTGGAAACTAAGGGGGTGCCCATCAATTGGGGAATGGCTAAACAAGTTGTGATATATGCATGTAATGGAATACTATTGTGCTGTAAGAAATGAGGAGCATATGGACTTCATATTTACCTGGAGAGTTTTATACAAACTGATGCTGAGTGAGAAGAGTATAATGAGGAGAAATTTGTATACAGTTACAGACACAACATATGTGTGATGACAAACTATTACAGACTGGACTCTTCTCAGCAATGCAGTGATGTAGGTCAATCCCAAAAGTCTCATGATGGAGAGAGATGCCTACATCCAGAGAAAGAACTAGAAAGAACTGAGTTTGAATCCTGATTGAAGCAAACTACTTGATCTTTTTCTTTTCATTGTTTGGCTTTATTTCCTCTTTACCATTTTTCATTCCATCTAGCACAATAGGCCTTTGTAACCTGACTAATGACTAATGTGAAAGCATTTGCAAATCCTGTATTGGACTATATGCCATTGTGGGGGGTGGGGGGAGGGAGCAAAGGGAAATATGAAACTCAAGGAACTATGGAATTGAATCTTGTAAACTAAAAATAAACAAACAAATTCATTTTAAAAAGAAAGGAAGGAAGGAAGGAAGAAAGAAAGGAAGGAAGGAAGGAAGGAAGGAAGGAAGGAAGGAAGGAAGGAAGAAAGAAAGAAAGAAAGAAAGAAAGAAAGAAAGAAAGAAAGAAAGAAAGAAAGAGAGAGAGAGAGAGAGAGAGAGAGAGAGAGAGAGAGAAAGAAAGAAAATCTGCACTTAGAGTTATCAGTTCTCTCTTTGGAGATGAATAGCATTTTTCTTCATGGGTCTTTTGGAATTGTCTTGGATCTTTGCATTGAATAGAGTAGTTAAGTCTTTCACAGCTGAACATCATTACAATATTACTGTTACTACATAAAAAAAGAATAGTGCTCTCTATTTCTAAATCTTTCTTTCTCTCAGGGTGTGATATGCAAGAGTTAGAATCACCATAATCTCCCACAGTGTCCTGAATTTATAGGAAGCCATGATTACTGAAATAATGAGTTGTATTCTTCATGTGACAGTTATAATGAGGTTCCTTATTTTTACTGGCCATAGGGCCAAAAATTGGGAGAAATGGGAAAGAATATTGTCTTTGGAAGTCTTGTCTTTTTTTTTTCTTTCTCCTTTTCTCTGTAACCTTTGAGAAGCTCCTTCTACTGTGGTCTCAGTTTCAAAATATTTGGAAAGTGGAAGGTAATACTCGTAGCATCTTCCTCATAGACACTTAATAAAGCCTTATCTACTGACTGACCAACAATGAGATGCTGGGAGGAATGTTTCTGATTCTATGTGACACCCAGTGAAGTCTCCTTTATGCTATCCCTTTGAATTTCAGTCCCTTCCAAAGTTAACAGATAAATGGAATAATATAAAAAATGCTGATTTAGGAGTTGGAAATTTGTATTGACTTTGTCACTTTGTTGTTGTGTAATTTCATCTGAGTTTCTTCCTGTCTCTGGGTTCTACTTCCCTGAACAGCAAACACCCTGAACATACCTAGCTGCCAACACAGGTTCTTAGATCTGCTTTTCTAAAGGAAAGCAACTCAAAATGGTTTAACAATATTGCTTTAATCAATCAAAAATATAATTTACCTAGTTGAGGGGAAAAAGTCAGCACCCCAAACTTCAGAGTATACAGACAGAAGTTACAAGCAGATGTTGCAAGAAGACATAGAAACATTTCAAGCAGACAGGCCTCCAACTGTCTGACCATTACATCCATACCTAGTCACTGATACCAGAGAGGGAAGCATCAACATCTGGGTTTTCAAAGTCAGGGGCCTCTCAATGGCTGCCCAGATTCTTGTCTGGTCAAATCATACAACACTTCTCAAAGTGAGCCCCAAAACAAAGCCTCACATCAGGGTTTATATAGCCATCTCCTGGGTCAGAGAATGTAACAACCCTCTTGACCCATTGCCCAATCACAAAGTATCTACTGAAAAACCAGCTGCCTGCCACAGGCTCAAGGTACACTTAAGCCTATCAAAGGGCCTAGGGGCAGGGAAGATCTTAAATTTACATTGCCATTAAATTCCCTCAATCATAGAATGGAGGGGTTAGATAAGCAAGTATTTAAGGCAGCTTCTAGTTTTAAGGTATTACACTATGAATCTCAACTTTTTTTTTTCTACTGCTGACATTCTCCCTAATCTGAAGCTAGTGTTAACTGGCTAGTAAAACCCCAAAACATACACTGTACTACAGACATCTGTTCAATTTAAAACTGTGTGTTTCTCAAGGGAGATTTGTCCCATATGTTTCAGGTTCACAAACCCTTCACCAGAAAGCTAAGAGTTAAAAAGTGAATATAAAATTCTCTTCAATTCCTTTCCTTCAGTTCATGGCTTTTATCAACATGGTGCCCAAACTGCTAATTTTAAAGTGGAAAAATTCAGGCAAATGCCACTTTGGTCCTTCTCCTGCAAAAATAAATAAATACATGATTTCATGGATTTCTTTACAAAATTGACCAGCTGTTCAGTTTTCATGTAGACCCAGTATCAAGTCCCAAGATTTCACTTTTCCTATTTATCCAAAATCTCTTCTAGATTGGAAAAAAAGAAGACCACAATACAATATGGATAGCCTATAATTAAATCATTAAATCTTGGCCTAGATTATAAACTTTTTAAGGTCAGAACTCACTTGATTCTTAATATACAATTTACATGTAGCTATCATTTTCAGAGTGCTTTGTTATTAAAAGACATTTTAAGTATTTTATTATCTTTATTAGTATTTTATTAAATATGTTATTATTTGATTATCATAGCACTATAGCCTAGGTGGTGTAGTACTATCTCTGTCTCAGTGCCTCTGCACAGATTGGTCCCAGTAACTGGAATGTATTCCTTTCTTACTATTTCTCTCAGATTTCCTTCCTTCTTTTAGGGTTCTACTCCAAAGCCATCTCTAACAAAGGCCAATCCTTCTCCTTGCTCCAACTCCATCCCTTACCTCTTCTTATTTCTCTCCTATACTCAAATTACTTTGAATTTATTGAATATATGTTTTGTCATATGCGTATAAATTGGTAGTTTTCCCCACTAGAATATAAGTACCTTAAGAAATATTTAAACAGGGTGGCTAGGTGGCACAGCAATAGAGCACCAACCCTGGAGTCGGGAGGACCTGAGTTCAAATGTGACCTCAGACACTTAACATTTACTAGCCATGTGACCTCAGGCAAGTCCCTTAACTCCAATTGTCCTGCCTTCCCCCCTCCAAAAAAAATATACTTAAACAATCTCCAGGTTAGATTCTAAGGCTGATTTTGAAATCAAAAGACAAAGGATCAAATCCTGCCTCTGATATTTATTATCTAGGCTTCCTTTTGCAATTCAGTTTACCTTGCTGGACCTTAGTTTTCTTTGCTGTAAAATGAAGGAAAAGAGTTAAAAGGTCTCTGAAGTCCTTTTCCAGCTCTAAATAAAAATAGTAACAATGATAACACAATATTTGCAAAGCATTTAAATTCATGAGCCTCAAAGGTCAATAAGTATTTTATTTTGTTTGTTTTCATCTTTGGACCTGAGACACTTGAGCACAATGTCTGGTGCATTTTTGGTTTGTTCAGTCGTTTCTAATTGTTTCTGACCCTTTGGATCATAGCATACTGATACTGTTTACGGGGTGCCTTGGCAAAGATATTGCACTGGTTTGTCATTTTCATCTCCAGTGGATGAAGGCAAACAGACTTGCCCAAGGTCCCACAGCCAGAAAATGTCTCAGGTTAGATTTGAATTAAGTCTTCCTGACTCTAGGTCCAGTACTCTATGCTCGAGCTAACTAGCTTCCTGGCACATAGTAGGTACTTAAAAAATGTCTGTGAATGAATCAATGGATGAATGAATGAACATGGGTCTTGATGTAAAAACAAAACATCAATTTAAAGCTCACTAAGGAGGCTTACTAGCTGTGTGACACTGGATAAGTCATTTCATCCCTGAGAGCTACAATTTCTACTTCTGTGAAAAAGATATGTTTATTGCATACCTCACTGACTGTTCTGAAGCAAGAATTCTACAAACCTTAAAGCCTATATGAATATAAATTATTATATCCCAAGCATATATGTATATCTTTACATGTGTCTATACATATCTTAAAATATTACATATATGTCTGTGTATATACATATATATATACACACACATATGCATGTGGATCAATGTATGGATTACTTATTTAAAAAAAAAAATAGACTACTATTAAACATACTAGTGAAAAAAAAAATCACAACCAGGCTTAAAATCTCAGCTCTTCCATTTCCATTGAGCATACGGAGCTTTGTGCAGAAAATATTTTATAAAGTTCAAAACACTGTAGAAATGTTAGTTGATATTACTCTTATAAGGTACATGAATCCTAGATTCAGGAGATGAAATGAATCTCCCATATTGACATGGGTACATTGATAGGGCTAGAATCTAGCTTTTCTGGTTTCTTGGTTCACCAAGACAGGACAGATTGTTCTTCCCACCTGACTGCATTCCTTTGGACTTCTCAAACATGCCCACACACTAGGAATTGTCCCTCCATTACAGATCCCTTTTTTGTGGTATCTTCCCCCATTAAATTGTAAACTCCCTAGGGGCAAAGGTTTTCTTTCTTTATTTTTCTTTTTCTTTCTTTCTTTTTTTTTTTTTTTTTTTGCTTTTTGGAGGGGGGGAAGGCTGGGAAATTGGGGTTAAGTGACTTATCTGTGGTCACACAGCTAGTTAGTGTTAATTGAAGCTGGATTTTAACTCAGGTCCTCCTGACTCCAGGGCCAGTGCTCTATTCACTGTGCCACGTAACCATTCCTTTCTTTCTTTTTCTTTCTCTCTTTCTTTCTTTCTTTCTTTCTTTCTTTCTTTCTTTCTTTCTTTCTTTCTTTCTTTCTTTTTCTTCCTTTCTTCTTTCTTTCTTTCTATTTTTGTATTTTTGGTATTTTAGTATATTTGTATACATTGCATATTTGTATTTTTCTTTCTTTACTTGTATTTTTATTTCGAGGATATAACACACTGCCAGGAACATAGTGGGTGCTTAATGATTGTTTAAGGACTGATTGACTATTGCAATACCCACTGACTCATGTATACTGTCCCCTTAGACAAATTTTATTCAGAATATCTTTTTTCAGTCCTTCTTTAAGTACATTGGTAAATTATCCTATTTTAGCAAATACATGTGTATTTATTTCCCTAGTTGTTTTATTTTTCTTACCTTCTTGCCTTGCCATTCTCCTATTTGATGAGTCCTTTTCAGGTTCTTACTCCACAAACCTGAATGTTCTGCAACTTTCTCTCACAATGATCAGAATGAGAACATGAGATAGTTTTTCAATTATTCCTCAATTTCTCCTTCCTAAATTTAATCTCTAGCCTTTTCCATAAGATTATTGCTACAAGGATCTAATCAATATGATAAAGTCAGGTGGAGGGAATCTCAAAGTGTGAGGCTGTATAATAATGACTACAGGGGGAGAATCTGGAAATGGTAGTAGGCTGCAAGGAGTTGGCAGATTCCCTTTGGTCCAGTATACTGGAAGACCATAAGAGAAGAAACAAACTGTGGCTGGGGCTGCTATGTCTCTCAGAAGAAAAAAACAAGGTTCCATGAGCAACAGAAGATGGAAGAAGTATGAAGAAATGTAGAATGACATGGAACTATCAATCAAAAACATTAATCAATGATGTAGCATAGATTCCACATTGGAAAAATACAGAGGACCAAAGTCAATAGAAAGATTATATGACTGGTTAGGCTGGATAACAGTGAAATCAGGGGTTGAAGTAGCAAGGAAAAGACCTTTCACTTTACTGGATGGTGGCTGAATCACAAGGACAGGGGAACAGAAGGTAGACATTTGCCTTCCCCATAAGAATGAAGGGAAAACACTTAATTTGTGCTCCTCATTGCTAAGGTTTTGGTGATGACTAAGCAGCATGAAGTCAGTGCCACTGGCTTCTATGTATTCTATTCCAAACATCAGGGAGCTATGGATCAAAGCAGAAGAAAATTTGTGCTGAACATCTGGACAGGAAATACCTGGTGTTTGCGTCCCCAGTACCAAATTATACTTACCCTCAATACAAGATCAAGAGGATGAGGTGCACCCAGAGATATCTGACAGGTAACACAAGCGTTTGGCTCCCAGAAACTAGTGGTTCTGAGTCCCTGGAGGCACCACAGGCTTTCTATAATAATAGGCTCATTTTACAACATTTCATTCATGGATATTTCCACTGCATTCTGTAGATTCAAACCTTACAAATGGGGTTTTAAATTGGAAGAAGGTCTGCACAAAGGAGAATCTGGCAAGTACCAAATCTCCAATCAGGACAATGAATACAAAAGTATCATGGATCACTGTGGGTTAGAAAATTCAGGAAAGTTTGTTCATGGAGGCAATAGAATTTAAGATAGACATTGGAAGATAATATAATTTGGCTAGTTTGATCATATGAGAGAAAACATTCCCAGAATGAATGCAGACTTCACAGAGGAAGTATACAAGATATAATAAAACAATAAGTTTGTTTTTCATTCCCAACAGGAAAATAAGACATTATTTTAGACACAGAAGATAATTTTATAGCTAGATATAGATACATGTATACATATATATGCATATTATAAATAGAAATCAATTCATTGGATGGATATACACACATAAAAAGGAGGTGGAAATATAGAAATATGATCACTATATATAAACACATACACACATAATAGATGTATACATACAAGAGCAATGGAAACAGAAATATGACTGACATATACATATATACAAAAATGATCATGACAAATTGTGGAGGTGAACTGCAATAGGACATAGATCATGACTATGTGGTTCTCAACATAGAAATCTTCTTCACCAATTCAGATTAATAACTCATCTACAATTTGTGGCATTAGAGAATTGATGAGAGGTCACATGATATGCCCCATGCTCACAGTACTAATTTATGTTCTAGTTCTCTAGAGACTAAAACCTAAATTCAGAGCATTATTCTACCACTTAACAACCTGTTATAATAATAATAAAAGCTCACATTTATATAATGCTTATGTATCAGGTATCACACTTAGCTCTTTATAATTGTTGCCTCACTTTATCCTTACAACATGCCTGGGAGGTAGGTGCTATTATTCTCCCCATTTTACAGATGAAGAAATTGAGGTGAACAGACCTTGCCCAGGATTACATAGCTAGGAAGTGTCTGAGGCCAGATTTGAACTCAAATTTTCCTGACTCTAGGCATAATGCTTTATCCACTATGCCAAACTAGCTGCCTCTACTACTCTTAGGCTAGAGGTAAATGATCAGATTGGGGGGCAACTTGGTGGTACAGTGAATAGAGAGCCAGGTCTGGAGTCAGGAAGACATGAGTTCAAATCTGGCCTCAGATACTAGCTGTGTGATCTTGGGCAAGTCACTTAACCCTCTTTTCCTCTCTTTCTAAACCTGTAAAATAAGCTGTAGTAGAAAATGGCAAGCCACTCCAGTAGCCTTCCCAAGAAAACCCCAAATGGAGTCACAAAGAGTTGGATACAACTGAAACCACTCAACAAAGTATAATCAGATGAATCTATCAATTTAAATAATAGGATGCTATGAACTGGAAAAGAATTTGTACCCTTTATTTTACAAATAAAGATGCTGTAGAATAAGTACAAAGATGGAAATCTAACCCAGGCTCTCTGAGGTCAAGCTCATCACTCTTTCCATTAAATCCCACTGCTTCCTTTACCCACAAAATCCTACTGTCGCTCCTAAATGGAAACACTACCTAGGAACAAATAGATGGCTTCACACACACACACACACACACACACACACACACACACACAAATTATGGATATAAATACACAAATATGATTTGATAGATAAAATTTATATGTGCAGTAAAAATAGAAACATACTATTATAATACAGATACACATATTAAAAGGCAGTAGAGGTAAGGAAAGAAAATAGATCTGTATTCTCATTGATATGGGGAAATCCCAGATGAGAAAGCTCCTTCTATCTATGCAGGTCAACATCTTCTCTGCAACCCATAGTTTTAGAGTTGTCTAGAA
This sequence comes from Gymnobelideus leadbeateri, assembly GCA_011680675.1. NCBI lineage: Eukaryota > Metazoa > Chordata > Mammalia > Diprotodontia > Petauridae > Gymnobelideus > Gymnobelideus leadbeateri. Next base: position 40,487 of record WOXC01006754.1, read on the forward strand.
CACTGAAAGGTTAAGTGACTTTTAATGTCACAAAAGCTGTTGTGAATTAGATCCCTTTGACTCTGAGTTTAGTTCTCTAATAAATATAGCATGGCTGCCTTTGTTACAGACATAAGAGAAACATATAAGCGTAGTATTAAAAAAGTGAAAGTATTAGTTTAATTTAATTAAAAAAAAGAAAAGTGAAAGCTAATTTCCAAAAATAGAGTCTGCCTCACACTGTTTAAATGAAATCATTGAACAAACAGTCAACATTCTCCTTGCAATGTACACCAACTAATGACAGGTCCCATTTAAATCAATGTCTCTGTCTATATTTCTCCATCTCCACATATTGATACATCTTAATAATTTAATTTCTTCATAATGAGGCTACAATGCCTACTTATGTCCTTACTTTTTAAAAAGTATACATTTTATAGCTCTCATTAGGGAATTTGGGAAATATAAGATGTGTCTATTCTCACTGTTATGTCAAAGAACAAAAGACTGTTTAAGAAGACATAGAATCAAGCATATCAAGCATGCTAGAATTAAGTCTAATCTCCTTTGGATTCCACCAAGCTGACCTAATTTTATGCATTTTGCATAGATTGTCACTACAAACGGGATTGGTTTAAGACAGGTAAAGTGAAGTTGGGAATTAAAGGGGCAAAAGAGGAAGTGTAAAGTCTTATTTATCTCTAATCAGTTCAGCTTTTGGGGAAAAAAATCTTCAACTGAAAGAAGTCAATTCCTCCTTAGTCATCAATATCATTAATACCTTTTTATACTCTCAGAAAAATGTCTACTATCTTAGATTTGATTTGTTAGCTCAATACTGCAAGGGATCTATGACTTTGTTGATATATTTCTTCTATTAGTATAGAGGACACCCCATCCCTGACTCTTGATCCATAAAATTATTACTCTTCTTCTCCCATAGATTTCATACAGGGAGGTACCTAATCTATCCAATGTACTTGAGGCTTTTTTTTTTAACATTTTGTGGGTACCAGTAGCACTTAGGTTGTCCATCTGTTATCCATCCCTCGCTCTATCTGCCTGGCCCCCTGTTTTGTGATCATACATTTCTGGAATGATATCCTTCTGCCACTTCTTGTTCATAGGTCATCACTGGAAATATGTTACAATCTATTTATACTCACCATGCAGCTCTCCATAGACTTTTGGGTGTCCTCCAACTTAGCTTCTTTGAAAATTGTGGTATTCCAAGATTCACAACCATATGGTATTACAAGGAGAATAATTGTGTTGAAAACATGTATTTTAATACTGGGGAGCACTTTAGATCATTCAGAAGTACAGTACTGTCCAATTTCCCAAATACAGGTCAGCTTTGTTCTCTTCTTTCTTCCAATTCTAAGCCCACCTCATTGTCCATCTGCAGTACCTGTCCTAGATGTATTTACTAATAATAACAGTGGACATGTAAAGGGAATCTTAAGATATGCAAATTATTTAATCTGTATTTTTTTATTTGATTCTCCCAGAAGCTCTGTAATCCTATGAGGGTTACTATCCATTTTACAGATGAGGAAAACTGAAGCTGAGATGGGTTAAATGATTTTTCCATGATCATACTGTTGGTCAGGGTTAGAAAGGGGATTTCAAATCTTTCTGGTGACTTCCACTCAATTATTTTACCATTGCAGTATCAGTTATTACAAATGTACAAATCCAATGTATTGTCCCCCTAACTCTGTTTCATTGTCTGGATAATATCTCTTCAGAAATTATGACTTTCATTGAAAAGACTATATTATACTAGAGTTTGATGTAATTAGGACTCTATCATCCACAAACAGAAGCTTATAGAAGATCTCACCATCTATACTGAACCTGTCTTTCATTTGTTCTCTATACAGGACAACCTACATGGTAGTAGTCAACACTACTTCGTGAGCATGCACATTGATGTGCCATGCCTTTTTTGATGTAGATAATCAACACTGAAGGGTCACAAACAGAATTGCCTTCATCTCTGTTTGTATTATTAAAGAAATCATATATAATCAAAACATGGATTACAGACTGTTAAAAGATATTTTTTAAGGCTGAATTATGTCTCAACCCCTGGCAAAAAGTTATTTTGTTGTTATTATTTTTTGTTTGGTTTCCTTTTTGTAATCAACAATTGCCACAGAGAGATCGTGTATTTTTTATGCAATTCAATCAGTCTTGTGAATTTGAAGATGCCATTTGTTGTAGAAAATTATTCATTAATTCTGCAAAGTCCTTTTTAATATATTCTTAATACATTTGCAGGTCATCTACATGTGGATATCTTATCCTGTGTGTGTAAATATCATGAATACATGTGTAGCTCTTTCACAAAAAATATCTTAAAAGAAAAGATGAGCATAAGAGAAAGTAATGAATGTCTTTAACATATTTTTGCTACTAATATGATCCATTTCCCTCCCCCTCAATTTTAGGCTCTTTTTTTTTTCCTGAGACATCTATCCAGTTTTAATTCTCTTGATTTACAGACCTCTTTTCCTAATTTCTTAAGTGTGATTTTGACTTCCTCACAAAAGCACAACAGGGCCTGAAATATTAGAGATCAGATATAGTATTCTACTTCAATTGATGATGAAAACAGATTATTATAGGCACACTGGAAAATAAGTTTCATTTTTTTCATCAAATTGTTGTTGTCTCGCCAAGTTCATTGATCATTGCTCTTAAGGTGATATGATTTACTTGTGTCTCATGATAAACTTTCCATAGACCCCTTCCATCGTTACTTTTGTATGTTATTTTATAAGGCAATGCTTTTTAAAATCTTCAACCACCCTCCTCCATAATGTCTCAAATGTCTTAGTTTGTATTCTAAAATGATATTTCCTTGGTCACTGCCACTGTTCTCTTGACAAAAAGCTTTAGCATTTGCTAACTAAGGTGGTTTCTAAGGGCTTTGGGTCTCATTCTTTTGTTTTACATCACTTAAATTTTTGTAGGACATGGTAATAAATCAACATCTTCTTTCTATCACTTTCAATTTTTCTGTAAAAAACATCTTGTTAAAGTTGTTGAAATTATACCCTGTATCATCTCATCACTATCTTTTATTTTAATTTGTTGTGGGGTTTTTTTTCATAAAAACCACAGGATCTGAGTTGGAAAAGACTTCAAAGATAATTAAATCCAACTCATATTTCCATTTCCTTGACTTCCATTTTGATTTTTCCAAGTAAAGAGTGTTCTGACAGCTGAATATGATATGATTCTCGTACAGGTAACTGATAATTTCCTGTCTATTAAAAGGTTATTGGTGGAAAGAATTGCCTTTGAAGACAAATGCCCTAGTTTTGAGTTCTGACACTGACACTTACTAGTTGGTCAACTTCAGGCAATCTCTTTGCCTCAGTTTTCATCTATAAGATGAAAATGGCACCTCTACTTTTCCTTGTCTAAGAAATTACATTATCCCTGCCAACTTTATATCTGTTCTTTTACATAAATAAATTCAATTTCATTTTTAATGCTGCATGGATCTTGTTATATCCAACATCTTTCAAGTATCTTCTGGGGAAAAATATATTTGTAACATATACATTATGGTGTGGCACCTGCAGCCTTGGGGCCCCATGTGATCTTTTAGGTCCTTGGGTGTGGCCTTTTGACTGAGTTCAGGTTTTGCAGAATAAGTCCTTTTATTAAGGGAATTTGTTCTGTGAAGTGTGGATTCAGTCAAAGGGCCACACTTAAGAACCTAGAGGGTTAAGTAGAGGGTCATATGTGGCCTCCAGCCTGCAGGTTCTCCACCCTTGGATTTGAGGTTTCTGAGTAAGCTTTATTATTATGGCTTCTTTCATTTCTTAAATTTGAGTCACTTCTTCTTTAACATTGTTTTCATTGTCTCTACTGTGCACATTGCCTGACATTAGTTTGTCTGTCTCTCTGTCTCTTTATCTATATCCACTTTCTCACTGAAGTCATTAAGTATCAAAGTTTATGTTTATTGATTTGGTACGACTGTTAAATATTAACAGTAGAATTCTTCTAATATTTCTCTCACTGAAACAGATGTTGGCACATAAGGTGTACTTATTTTAAACAAGATGAACAAGATTCCCAGGGAAAAAAATTCTAGTGTATAACAAATTAATAAAATCATTCATTTTCCATATTCAGTCTAATTAAGTTCAACAAACCTTTATAAATGCCTGTTGTGTGTAAGGACATTGGTAGGTGCTAGGCATGTTGAAACCAACTCTACCCTTTCTGCTTTGTGTTTGTTTGCTTTCCTTTCCAAGGAAAATCTGTGAAATGCCCTTCCATTTAACTGTATATTTCTTTTCTCTTCAGGTATAATTTATCTCCAGAATGTCAATATTTATATACTTCAATTTTTCTAGTAATATGTTGATGCTGATCATCAAATAAAAAGTTCATACTTAGAATATCTACAATGAAGATAACTTCTTTAATTTTGTCTTTCTTAACATTCTTTCTCCATTTCTTATTGCTATGACACTTGCTTTGTAGAAGCAGAAGAAACTGAGCCCAGAAACAAGTGACATTTTTCTTTTTAAATAAAGTGGAGGTGTTCTGTAGATTTCTTTGTTTAGAATAATTCATCACATAACAGCCAGATTCTTGGTACTAAGCCTCTTAGTACCATTTTTGTGTTGGTCCTTGGTTGAAGCCAAAATTTGGTTCCAGAACAATAGATTTAACAGTCAAGCAAACAATTATCTGATCTCTATAAATAAAACAAAAACATGGGCTAGAAAATTGTTTCTTGTCCCGAACTATTTTCACATTGGATTTAACATACTTTGACATTGATTTCTTTCTAGGACTGATTCAATCACCATTGGTTTTGTTCAAAGAAGAGTGAAATTCATGAGATGAACCTTCTATCCACTGCCTTACTTTATTTTTATATTAATTTTCTGCTGGTTCCCACTAATGATGAAAAATACTAAGTTAGGGGTGGAGCCAACATGGCAGGGTAAAAAGCAGAACCTCCATACTGCTCCAGCTCACACCACCTCCTATACATGTAAAAAAATGAATCTAAACAAATTTTAGAGCTACAGAAACCACAGAGTGACAGAGAGTAGCAAATTTCCCACTGAAGGCAGCCCTGCAGGCCAACAGGAAGGGTCTACCACACCAGGCTGGGAACCTAGTGCAGTCCCATGTGAGCCATGTGGTTCTGACTCTGGGGAAGCCCTGACCAGCTGCAACCATAGCAAACTTTGGGAGAATGAATCACCGGCAGCTATGACAATTTCAAGATTTCTCAATCCATAAACACCAAATACAAAGTAAAATGTCAGTCAGGAACTCTGTTGGAACTAGGTGAAGAAGACCTTGGTCTGGCTCCTTCCTCCCTCCCTCCACCCCCCTGACAGAGAGAGAAGTGGTGGGAGTGCCCCAGAAGAAGGTTGCCTCCAGAGCTCCTGGCCTACAGATTGTAGGAAGACCAAGCAAACATTCAGAGGGTAAGTGCTTTTGCTTTAGTCAGCTTAGATCTGGATTGCAGTCTTGGGTGTTGGTCCTGGGGTGTATGGCCAGTGTGCCAAAGCTTGAAGGGGATGAAGAAAGGATGCACTCCTAATAGCTTCAACAGCTGCAAAAACCCCAGCAATTTGGGACATAACTCTTTGCAGTCTGGAAGCAAAGTTCAACCATGGCAAAGAGCTCAAAAGTCTAGTAATTGGCTGGCAACATGAGCAAGAAGAGGAAGCACAAACAAACCATGGAATCCTTTTTGGGGGGGACAAAAAGGATTAAAACATGGAAACAGAAGAAGACAACAAAGTCAAAACTCTTGTATCAAAAGCTTCCAAGAAAAATATGAACTTGTTACAGAACATGGAGGAGCTCAAGAAGGATTTTCAAAATCAAGTAAGAGAAGTGGAGGAAAAATTGGGAAGAGAAATGAGAATGATGCAAGAAAATCATGAAAAGTAGGTCAACAACCTGCTAAAGGAGACCCCTGAAATATTTCAAAAACTCACTGAAGAGAATAATTCCTTCAAAATTAGATTGGAGCAACTGGAAGCAATGACTTTATGAGAAATCAAGATACTATAAAGCAGATCCAAACAAATGAAAAAATAAAAGGCAATATGAAATATCTTATTGGAAAAACAACTTATCTGGAAAATAGATCCAGGAGAGATTATTTAAAAATTACTGTATTACCTGAAAGCCATGAAAAAAAATAAGAGACTAGACACCATCTTTCAAGAAATTATCAAGCAAAATTGTCCTGATATTCTAGAACCAGAGGGCATAATAGAAATTGAAAAAAAATTCATCTATTGCCTCTTGAAAAAGATCCCTCCCAAAAAAATTCCTAGGAATACTTTAGCCAAATTTCAGAGTTCCCAGGTCAAGAAAAAAAAATACTGCAAGCAGTCAGGAAGACAAATCTGAGCACTGTGTAAACACAATCAAGATAACACAGGACCTAGCAGATTCTACCCTAAAGTATAGAAGGGCTTGGGATATGATATTCTGGAGGTCAAGGGACCTATGACTAAAACCAAGAATCACCTACCCAGCAAAACTGAGTATAATGCTTCAGGGAAAAAATATGTTCATTCAATGAAATAGAGGATTCTCAAAAATTCTTGATCAAAAAAGCAGAGCTGAACAGAAAATTTGATTTTGAATTACAAGAATAAAGAGAAGCATGAGAAGGTTAACAGGAAAAACAAACCACAAGGAACTTATTAAAGTTGAATTATTTACATTCCTACATGGAAAAATGATAATTGTAACTCATAAAGCTTTTCTCACTATAAGCACAGTGGAAGGGAATACACACACACACACACACACACACACACACACACACACACATTCATTCATTCATCCATCCATTCATTCATTCATTTATTTATTTATTTATTTATTTATTTATTTATTTATTTATTTATTTATTTATTTTACCCTAATCTATATCTCCCTTTCTCCTTCTCCCAAGATATTCCGCTCTTACCTCTTAATTTTATTTTTTAGATATCATCCCTTCAT
>WOXC01006756.1:0-203207 GCA_011680675.1 Gymnobelideus leadbeateri
TATATATTTCTAGTTGTGGTAATTTGTGAATAATGTGTCCTGTTTCTCCATTATTGCTATCTCCAACTACTACAAATTAATTTCCTGGTGATTTATCATGGCATGGAAGATTAGAGCAAAACTGCACAAATTCAGGCATGTCCTCCCTAGCTGAAAATACTCTTAGTTTAGCATAGTGATAGACTTATTTATACTGGAGGTGAAATTCTCATGCCTGTGGAATCACAGATCTTTTGAAATATTGAAGTTAATATGAATTACTACAAGATCATTTATATTTCTAGATTTACATTATTATAGTTGTTTGCATTGTCACCACCATTATTTGGGCCTTCATTAGTTACCTCATGACATGGCCTGATTCCCACTATTAGGAAAACTAAGTTCAAATCCTGGATATCTCCCAGGTTTGAAATCTTGACGACCAAGTCATTAAAATTGATTGAGCCTGTTTGCTCACCTGGAAAATGGAAATAAAAATGCTTACACTCAGAAGGTTGTGGTGAGGAAAGTGTTTTATAAGTTTTAATACAGTATGTAAATGTTAGTCATTAGTACCCTTTATTTCACTCAAGCTTGCTGAATAGGGCCCAGTTTTTCCCAATAAATTTATGCTATTTATCTAGCATGAAATACCTTCTGTCTAAGCTATAACGGTGTAGATCCAGATTTCAACAGTCATTCAGATAGTTGTTGGATTAGTGAATTAAGTAATTAGAGTACTGGGCCTGGAGTCAGGAAGATCTGAGTTAAGATTTGGCTTCAGATACTAGTTGTGTGACCCTAGGAAAGTCATGTAACTTCTGTTTACCTCAGTTTCCTCATCTATAAAGAGGGTGGATAACCTTGGGACTCTATGTCTGAAATATAATAGTGTACTAATAACATTATAAATCCTAACCACAATATAACAGTGTTTCTGTGGGAAAATGGTATTCAAAGTTCTATCTTGGGATTCTAAGGACCCATATCTTTGAATAAGAGCAGGAAATCCAGTTTTTCTTGTTCTCCTTCCTAGTCTTCCAGACAGGATTAAATCCCTTCAACACTAAGCCACAAGTGGGCTTTATGGCCTGACCTGAATGCCATCAAGATAATGAGAATATAAATCAGTCTTCCCCTCTTCCATTCTCCAGGACTCTGGGTTCCTATAGTATGTGTCTCATCCTGTGGTGAGGTATAAGTATTTGTGTAAGTAGAGCCTGGGGATATGTTGGTCCTTCTTTGTCCCCTTTTTTTCCTATAGACCCCAGGGTTTAACTTTTTGCATCATTTCTGCCAGAGATTATAAATAACTCTCCTGTGTAATTCCACTTACCACTTTTTGCACTTGGACTTAGTAGCAAACATTGCAGGTAAAAGTTGCTTGTGAGTTCTTTGAATATATTAAGGAAATTTAATATTTCAGAGGAAGAAGATTCTTTAGAGTTCTGGGATTGAAATGGAAAATCGGGTGAAGAGCAGACTAGAGCCTATTTTATCTTTCTCCTGAAACCTCTCTAATGTTGCTATTTTTGTCTATGATCAGTTGAAATCTATTTGTACAGCACTTTTCACATTCAGTCTTATTCTCTCCATTTCAACCCTAATAGAGGTCCGCCTTTACCACTTGCTTAGACTGTAGTGCCAAAAGTAACCTGAACAGCATTGTCAATTATGATGAAGTCTTAGGCAAAAAGACAATAACAATAATGGTAGAGATGCTGTTTCCAGCTGCCCTTTCAAGACAAGTGATACAGAAAAGTGAAGCTGAGAATGGGATTCAGATTTCTGGATCACAGCCCTTTTGTATAACCACCAAACTAGACACCAACTAAAAAGTGGAAAAAATAAAAGCCAAGCAAATTTTTGTCATTCAGTCATGCCCACTCTTTGTTGACTCCATTTGGGGTTTTCTTCACAACGATCCTGGAGCAGTTTGCCATTTCCTTCTTCGGCCCATTTCACAGATAAGGAAAGGAGGCAAACAGTGTTAAGTGACTTGCCTAAGGTCACACAGTTGTACATGACTTCAGTAAGATTTTAACACAGGTCTTCCTGACTCTGGGCCCAGCACTGACCTGTCTAGCTGCAATCCAAGAAAATAAATGATAATAAAACCCTCAAATTTCTATCCAGAGTTTCAGCACCAAACATGAGAAACTAAAGATCCTAATGAAAATAAGGAAAACTTGACCTTATCACTGAGAGTCAATGGGATGAGATACATGGCAGAAATGTGTCATCCTGGATGGATGTAACTTATTTGAAAGAAATAGTACAGCTCAAAAGGAGATTGGGGGTGGGGAGTGGGAATGAAGTAGTGGCTAACATTATATTTTAAGACATACGTTTTTGGGAAAATTCAGGAAGCAGAATAGACATAAGCAGTATGGTGGAAGGTATTTACCAAGGAAGACAGGAAGAAGAAACATACTACAAACTACATGAACAGAATGAGGAACAACCAATAACAAGCCTGACACGCTGTCGGAGTAATGAAAACCTTCGATTATCCAAACATCAGCTGCTGTTTTGTCTGCCAAAATCAAAGCACTTACTTTTAACAGCCTTTAATGGTAATCTTTCAACAAAAGAAGGATCCTATTCTGGATCTCAGTACTACCAATAGGGAGAGACTGGTTGCTAGGGTGAGAATAAGGGGAATCCTGGGAAGAGAAGACTGGTCCTTCCTATCTAGAGTCTGTGATAGAGAATAAAGCCAAGGATAGCCTGACATGTGGCCTGGATCTTGAGAGAGCTGTAGCAGCAAGCACCCCAGCATCCCCAGGGTGGCTGCCAACACAGGTTCTTAGATCTGCTTTTGTAAAGGAAAGCAACTCAAAATGGGTTAACAAGCTTACTTTAATCAAACATATATTACCTAGTTCAGGGGAAAAGGTCAGCACCCCGAACTTCAGAGTTACAGAACTTACAGATCAAGCAGACAAGCTTCCAAACTGTCCAACCATTATATCAATACCAAATCACAGTCACCAGAGAGGGAAGCATCAACATCTGGGTTTTCAAAGCCGGGGGGCTCTCAATGGCTGCCCAGAGTCTCATCTGGTCAAATCACACAACACTTCTCAAAGTGAGCCCCAAAGCAAAGCCTCACATCAGGGTTTATATAGCCTTCTCCTGGCTCAGAGAATGTAACCACCCTCTTGACCCACTGCCCAATCACACAGCATCAAGGTGTGGTCATTCCTGAAAACCAAGCCTCCTACCACAGGCTCCATGTGACCACACTCAGCCTATTAGGGGGCAGAGTATATTTTCAAATCAAGGAAAGTTCTCAGAGTGTCTTAAGTCAATCAAAGTCTCTTAAGCCAATCAAAGGGCCTAGGGGCAGGGAAGATCTTCAAATCTGCATTTCCATTACAAGAGCAAGATAGGAAGGATAGGAGAAGCCCATGGATTAAAGTTCTGCATGAAAAATCATCGCAGGGGACAGCTAGGTGGCACAGTGAATACAACACCAGCCCTGGAGTCAGAAATCTGGCCTCAGACACTTAGTACAAAACTAGCCGTGTGACCTTGGGCAAGTCACTTAACCCCAACTCCCCTCCCTTACCCCCTCCAAAAGGCAAAAAAAAAAAAAAAAGAAAAGAAAAGAAAGAAAAAGCCCAGGGTGAATTGGAAAACAAAAATGAAATTCTGAAAACTGAAAATTTTGAGAGGAAAAGCAGAAAATTCCTAACTTCCTCTTACTTGATCAATGTATTTTTGCCTGTTTTTGTATCCTCAGCTCTTATCAAAGTGTTGACCACAAAGTAAGTGCTTAATGATTATTGATATTGACTCTTGCCTCTAGGAATCTCTTAAGTTTGGCATTTAAAGTCCTTCCCAGCTGGCTCCAGTCTGTCCTTTCAGGTTTATTATAAATTACTTTAAACTAGCCTCTTTGCTATGTTATTTTTATCACCCTCATTCCCGGAATGTTCCTTTTAACCTACAAGGCTCTGCTCAAGTACTCCCTTCTACCAGAGGCTTTCCCTAATTTTTCAGTAAAAACTACACAAATCACATTGCATTTTTTTTGTATGTAACAGGGCTTCATCACCTGATCACCTAACATGGTGGCAGTCACCTGGGAAATCATCCTGCATTTCCCTACAACATAGGTAGGAGGAGTAGCTTCTTTCTACTGGCTGCATAACCATAACAGGCCCTATCTTTAAAACTGGGAAACAAACTCTTTTCACGATCACAGCATAGATAGCATGAACTGATTGGATTCAGAGAAAAACTACCTTTCCCCCTCTTCCTTGTAGGACCTATGACTCCATGAAACAGTCTTAGGGTGTGTTTTATTTGTCCTTTTCAGTTCTAGATAGAGAACTGAATCCCTGAGCCTGAATCAAGCCATGATGATTTTGCAGGCAGTATTCCAGACAGGATGTTGCAGCCAGCCCCAGCAGGGAAGCCATGAGGGTGCCTAAAAATACAATAATTTATTTTACACTTGAAGATTGGTACTTTGACTATATAGAAATTGAGCTAAATTGTGAACCTAGTCTCCTTCCCCCTCCCCCCACAAAAAAACTGAGGAGATTGAGGAAGAAGGAATTATCTCCCCCCAACCCCAGGTGTTGGGAGGATATTTGTATATTTGTTCTTCATATATGTCTCAAATAAATCTTCCTTTGAAAAAGCTAATACTAAAATGGTTAAATGGAACTAGGCTGCAAGAATTAGAATCAGGGGTGTCCCATCAGTGGAAACTGGAGCCAATGTCAGAGAAACTAGATGCTACCTTAAGGGTACCAGAGAACCCTGGGCCATAGTAGTCAACAATAGTCAACATTTATGTACACATACATGCATTATGTGTGTACACAAGCATATGTTTATGTGTTTCATATATGTATATGTTGTATAATAGAAGAAAACAAACTCATAAGTGTAAATCTAAATATGAATGGATTAAATTCCACAAGAAAAAGAAGAGAGGAATGGGTATGAAAGCAAAACACTGAAACGCACTACGCTGACATGCAAGAAACATTTATAAAGAGAAAAGATGAAGGGGCAGAGTAGAGTGTATCAGGTAGCTCTGAACATAGAAGAGTTGCAAATGATGGTCTCAGATAAGTAAATGTTAAAAACTAGCAAAGTCGGGGCGGCTAGGTGGGCAGTGAGTAAGAGCACCGGCCTCGGAGTTGGGATGACCCGAGATCAAATCCGGCCTCAGAAAATGAGCACCCACACATAATGAGTGGCCGTGTAACCTTGAGCAAGTTACTTAACCCCAATTGCTTAAAAAAAAAAAACCTAGCAAAGTTACACAAATAGAAATAGAAAACAATGTTGAAAGGCATCATAGGCAATGACAAAACAATTTTAAGTAGGTACACCAAATGGTATAGTAGCTAAGTTATCAAAAGAAAAGCTAAGCAAATTGAAAAAAGACGTGGATAAAAGTACAATAATAGTAGATTTTTGATTACCCTCTAAAAGCTCATTACATCTGATAAAGATTTTTTTTTAAAAAGAAGGAAAATAAAGAGCTGAACAAATTGATAAAACTAAATTTGAACCATGGTGACTTCTGAATGAAAATATTTAAAATACATTTATTTATTTATTTGTACCTCACAATGTCTTTAGGAAAATTAACCATGTGTTAAGGCATAAAGGAATCAATCAGTCAACATTTATGCAGTGTCCATATGAGCCAGACATTGTATGCTGGGCACTAGGAAACGAAGACAAAAATCAACCAATCACAGCTCTCAAGGACAATTGATAAGTGAATGCAAAGAGGCAAATACTGTATCATGTTCTGTTACAGAATGTAATAACATAAATAGTAAAATGAATAAAGGAAATGGGGATAAATGAAACAAACCTAAAAGTGAAACAAGAAAGGATGAAGATGAACGTGATCTTTTTAGGACCAGAAAATGAGCTACAAACTCAAAAAGAAGAAATATTGAAAATTAAAGGACAAACAAGGAAGTTTGAAAATGTTATAGAATCTAGCTACTTTCTTGAATATTATTGATTGAAAAGAATATCAATAAACTATTAAGTAATTTAAGAGAAAGACAAGAAAATTGTTACCAAGTTTAAAATGTAAATTAACAACAGATTAGAAATTTTAAAAAGTTATTGACTAATATGTACAATTATACAAAAAAAACTGAGAATTAAGGGGAAATTAATCTGTATCATCAAAAATATAAAATATCCAAACTAATAAACCAAAGAATTGTGATTTTGAAAAATTCAATCTAAGGAAAAGAAATCAAGCAAGCTATAAATAAATTTCCATTTAAAAGAAACAATATACCGCAGGCCAGAGAGATGTACAGGTCTAAGGTGAAGAAGTTTTTCTGGCATGGTAGAGAAAGTATCGAAAATGCAGCCTGGAGAGGGATGAAGCGACACACATTGCCAGCATTTCTATGTAGTACTTTTTTTTTTTTTTTTTTGCTTTTTCGAGTGAGGAAGGCAGGGCAATTGGGCTTAAATGACTTGCCCAAGGTCATATGGCTAGTAAGTTTAATTGTCTGAGACCAGATCCGAACTCAGGTCCTCCTGACTCCAGGGCTGGGGCTCTACTCACTGCACCACCTAGCTGCCCCTATAGTACTTTTTTTAATGGTAGGAAGAAATAATAATGAGAAAATTTTCATTCAAAACAACTGCAAAATGCACAAAATGAACGTTAACCTAGCAAGATACGCACAAGTTATGTAAGTACAAATGCAATCAATAGGAATAAGGCATAACAAATGATTGAAGATATATTGCTATGACAATGTAAAAAAAAATTAAGACTTCTGGGAGCCTAGATGACAGAGTAAACAATAAGTCACTCTCACCTTCCCTTATTGATCTTGGAAAACACCACTCCAGGTGAAATCCTGGAACAATGGAGCCAGCAAAAGATGGGGTGCACCGGGCTTTTAGCTCAGGAGGCAAGAGGATTAATGGGAACAGTCCCTCTTGCTGTGGCTGAAGGGGACCAGTACAGAATGGGAAGCCTTCCAGCAAGATAGCAACAAGCCCCACCTTAGCCAACCAGCAGAAGTTCATAAGCCCCAGAGTGGTGGGTCAGGAAAGCATCAACAACAGGGGAACCAGGAGACACCAGTGTAGAGAACTACTACATGCACCCCCTGGACAGGCATCCACCAGTAGCTGAACCTACCTGTATAGCTGCAGGTGAGAAGGCAACCTCCAGAAGGCAGACTATACCTACACCCATGCCCTACCCCTCTAACTTCAGTTAAACCATGGGGAAACACAGAAAAACCCCACCTGGACTCAACACACACCAGTCACCACCACTAGCTCCAGCTCATCACCAGGTAAACTACCAGACCCCTACAGTGTCCAGCTGCCAGCACCTGAGGCCCCAGCACACAAAGCCAAAAACTAGGCTGCTAGCCCCCAGCACAAGAAGCATGGGGCAGTGCCCCCTGTGCCCCAGAAGAAGACATCAACTTTAAAAGACAGGGAAAGGGCAAACACCATGAGCAAAAAGCAACAAAGAATTAAAAAAAAAAAAAGAATTATTACAGTGAAAGGGAAGATCAAACCACAAATCTGGAAGAGGACAACATTGTCAATATACCCATATCTGAAACCTCAAAGGGTGAATTGGTCTCAAGCCCAAAAAGCCTTAGAAGAGCTCAAGAAGGATTTTTAAGGTCAAATAAGAGAGGTAGAAGAAAAACTGAACAATTCTTTTAAAAATACAATTGACAAAATGGGGGGGGGGGGAGGGAATGTCCACTGAAGAAAACCACTCCTTAAAAAGTAGAATTGGGCAAGTGGGAAAAGAGGTATAAAAGCTAATTGAAAAAAAAAATAATTCATTGAAAAATTAGAATTGGGCAAGTGGAAGCTAATGACTCTATAAGGACATCAGGAATCAGTCAAAGAAAATCAAAAGAATGGAAAAATAGAAGAAAACAAAAACCAACTCATTGGAAAAACAACTGACCTGGAAAATATATCCAGGAAAGATAATTTAAGAATGATTTGTCTACCTGAAAGCCATGATCAAAAAAAGACCCTGGACAGCATCTTTCAAGAAATCATTAAGGAAAACTGCCCTGCTACTCTAGAACAAGAAGGTAAAATAGTCATCAAAAGTATCCACCAATCACTTCCTGAAAGAGATCCCAAATTAAAAATAACAAGGAATATTTTAGTCAAAGCTAAGAATTCTGTCAGGTCAAGGAGAAAACACTTCAAGTACATAGAAAGAAAAAATTCAAATATTGTGGAACCACAGTCAGAATTAAACAGAACCTTGCAGCTTCTACATTAAAAGATTGCAGGAAGTGGAATATGATGTTCCGTAAGGCAAAGGAGCTTGAAGTACAACCAAAAATCAACCCAGAAAAATTGATCATAATCTTTTAGGGGGGCAAATAGACATTTAATGAAATAGGGGACTTCCAGACCTTCCTGATGAAAAGACTAGAGCTCAATGGAAAATTGAGAAATGGAAATTGAGAAAATGGAAAATACAAGATTTAAGAGAGGCATGAAAAGGTAAACAGGAAAGAAAAAAACAAACATTTTTCAGTAAGGGTGAACTGTTTACATTCCTACTTGAAGATGATACTTGTCACTCTTGAGAACTATCTTTGTTACTACATTTAGAAGGGATATACATAGACAGAGCATGTGGGTATAACTTGACTTTGATGTGATGATAAAAAACCTAATTAAGTGGTGAAAGGGGTTGTAATGGGAGAAGGAGAAAGGAGGAAACAGAAAAGGGCAAATTACATCACAAGAAGAGGCACAAAAACATTATAATAGAGGTAAAGAAGGAGGGAGATAAGCATTGTTTGAACCTTACTCTCACTGAATTTGACTCAAGGAGGGAATAACTTATTCAGGTATAGAAATCTAACTTGCACTATAGGCAGTAGGAGGGGAAAAAAAAGAGAGGGCGTGGTTAGAAAGGAGGGAAGAAGTAGTAAGGGAAAACAGAAAGGGAGGGACCTGATAGAAGGGAGGGCAGATCTAGAGAGGTAATGGTCAAGAGCAAAACTCTTTTGAGGAGAGAAAGGAGAAAGAAGCATAAACAGTGGGGAAATAGGGTGGAGAGCAAGACCCAGATAGTAATCATAACTGTGAATGGGAATGGGATGAACTCTCCCATAAAACAGAAGCAGATAGCAGAATGGATTAAGAAAACATCATCCTGCAATATATTGTTTACAAGAAACATTTGAAACAGAGGGATACATACAAGAGTAAAGGTAAAAGACTGGAACAGAATATAATAGGCTTCAGCTGGAGTAAAGAAATCAAGGGTAGCAAGCCTCATCTCAGAGAAAGCAAAAATAGATCTAATTAGACAAGAGATAAGAAAGGAAACTATATCCTGCTAAAAGTTACCATAGACAATGAAGTAATATCATTAATAAAGATATATGCACTAAGTGGTATAGCATCATAATTCTTAAAGGAGAACTTAATGGAGTTACAGGAAGAAACAGACAACAAAACTATACTAGTAGGGAACCTTAATCTCCCCCTCTCAGAACTAGATAAATCTAGCCACAAAATAAACAAGAAAGAAGTTAAGGAGGTAATAGAATTTTAGAAAAGGTAAATATGGTAGACCTCTGGACAAAATTGAATAGGGATAGGAAGGAATATACCTTTTTTTCAGCAGTACATGGCACCTACACAAAAATTGACCATGTACTTAGGGCATAAAAACCTCACAATCCAATGCAAAAAGGCAGGAATATTAAATGCATCCTTTTCAGATCATGATACAATAAAAATTACATGTAATAAAGGGCCATGGAAAAGATAGACTAAAAATTAATTGGAAACTAAATTTAATCCTAAAGAGTGAGTGGGTCAAGCAACAAATCATAGAAACAATAACTTCATCCAAGAGATTACCAATAATGATACATGATACCAAAACTTGTGGGATGTAGCAAAAGTGATTCTTAGGGCAAGTTTTATGTTTCTAAATGTTTACATGAATAAAATAGAGATAGAGGAAATCAGTGAATTGGGCATGCAACAAAAAACCTCTAGATCTTTAGAACAAATTAAAAATCCCCAATTAAATGACAAATTGGAAATACTAAAAAGCAAAGGAGAGATTAATAAAATTGAAATTAAGAAAACTGTTGAAGTAATAAATAAAATTAAGAGCTGGTTTTATGAAGAAAACCAGTAAAATAGATGAGCCTTTGGTTAATTAGATTTAAAAAAAGAAAACCAAATTGCCAGTGCCAAAAATGAAAAGGGTGAATTCACCACCAAATGAAGAAGAAATTAAAAACAATTATCAGGAGTTATCTTGCCCAACCATATGCCAATAAACTTATTTAAGTATATTTAAATAAAATATTAGCAAAAAAGATTACAGCAACTTAACTTGAGAATAATACTATGGCCAGGTAGGATTTATACTGGGAATGCAATGCTTGCTCAATATTAGGAAAACTATCAGCATAATGGACCACATCAATAACAAAACTAACAGAAACCATATGATTATCTCAATTGATGCAGAAAAAGCTTTTGACAAAATACAACACTCATTAAAAACACTAGAATGTATAGGAGTAAATGGAGTCTTCCTTAAAATGATAAGTAGCATCTACCTGAAACCATCAGCAGCATTATATGTGATGGGGACAAGCTAGATGCATTTCCAATAAGAAGTGGGGTTGAAACGATGATGTCCATTATCACCACTGTTATTCAACATGGTACTAGAAACCTTAGCTTTGGCAATAAGAGAAGAAAAAGAAATAGAAGGAATTAGAATAGGCAAAGAAGAAACAAAACTATCACTCTTTGCAGGTGATATACTTAGAGAATTCTAGAGAATCAAGTAAAAAAAAACCCCTGAAATATTAACTTTAGCAAAGATGCAGGATATCAAATAAACTCACATAAATCATTGGCATTTTTATATATTATTAACAACTACATCAAGAGATAGAAAGAGAAATTCCATTTAAAGTTTCTGTAGACAATATAAAGTATTTGGGAGTCTACCTGCCAAAACAAACCCAGGAACTATATGGACACAATTACAAAACACTTTTCACACACATGAAGTTAGATCTAAATAATTGGAAAAACATCAGTTGCTCATGGGTAGGCCTAGCTGATATAATAAAAATGACAATTTTACCTAAATTAATTTACTTATTCAATGCCATACCAATCAAACTAGCAAAAATTATTTCATAGAGCTAGAAAAAATAATAACAAAATTCATCTGGAAGAATAAAGGGTCCAGTATATAAAGGAAATTAATGAAAAGAAATTCAAGGGAAGGTGGACTAGCCATATCAGATCTTAAGTTGTAAGCAGCAATCATCAAAACTACTTAGTACTGCCTAAGAAATAGAGTGGTGGATCAGTGGAATAGGTTAGGTCCACAAGACACAATAGTTAATGTCTATAGTAATCTACTCTTTGATAAAACTAAAAACTCCAGCTTCTGGGATAAGAACTCACTATCTGACAAAAACTACAGGGAAAACTGAAAAACGGTATGACAGAAACTAGGCATAGACCAACATCTTAAACTGTATACCAAAATGAAGTTAAAATGGGTACATGATTTAAATATAAAGGCTTATACTATAAACAAACTGGGAGAGCAAGGAATAGTTTACTTGTCAGATTTATAGAGAACAAAAGAATTTCTGACCAAACAAGAGATAGAGAGCATTATGAAATGCAAAATGGATAATTTTGATTACATTAAATTAAAAATGTTTTGTACAAAAAAAGACAATGTAACCAAGATTAGGAGGGAAGCAGAAAACTGGGAAAGAATTTTTACTTTGATAAAGTAAAAGTGTCTTTTGATAAAAAAGTGTCTTTGATAAAGGCCTCGTTTCTAAAATATATAGAGAAGGGAATACAGTTTATAAGAATACAAGTCATTCCCCAATTGATAAATGGTCAAAAAATATGAACAAGCAGTTTTCAGAAGAAGAGATAAAAGCTATCTACAGTCATATGAAAAAATGTTCTAAATCACTATTGATTAGCAAAATGCAAATCAAAACAACTCTTAGGTACCACATCACAACTATTAGATTGGCTAACAATAAAATAATAAAACAATAAAATGATAAATCCTGAAGAAGATGTGGTAAAATTGGAACACTAATGCATTTTTGCTGGAGTTATGAACTGATTCAACCTTTCTGGACAGCATTTTGAAACTATTCCCAAAGGGCTAGAAAACTGTGCATGCCCTTTGATCTAGCGACACCACTTCTAGGTCTGTGTCACAAAGAGATCATACAAATGAGAAGAGGACCCACATGTAGAAAAATATTCATTTAGTTTCCAATTAATTTTAGTCTATCTTTCCATGGCCCTTTAGTACATAGAATTTTTATTGCATAATCATCTGAAAAGAATGCACTTAATATTTCTGCCTTTCTTCACTGGATTGTGATTTTTATGCCCTGCTTCATGGTCAATTTTTGTGTATGTGCCATGTACCACTGAGAAAAAGGTATATTCCTTTCTATCCTCTTTCAATTTTCTCCAGAGGTCTACCATATCTAACTTTTCTAAAATTCTATTCAACTTCTTAACTTCTTTCTTGCTTATTTTGAGGTTACATTTATCAAGTTCAGAGAGGGGAAGGTTGAGGTCCCCCACTAGTATAGGTTTGCTTTCTATTTCTTCCTGTAACTCCCTTAACTTCTTTAAGAATCTGGACCTGGTGCATATATGTTTAGTAATGATATTACTTCCTTGTTTATGGTACCTTTTAGCAGGATATAGTTTCCTTCCTAATCTCTTTTTGATTAGATCTATTTTTGCTTTTGCTTTGTCAGGGATTAGGATTGCTGTCCCTGCTTTTTTTTTTTTTTACTTCAGTTGAAGCATAATATATTTTGCTCCAGCCTTTTACCTTTACCCTATATATATCCCCCTATTTCAAATGTGTTTCTTATAAACAACATATTGTAGAAAGACTTTTTTAAATCCATTCTGCTATCTGCTTCCATTTTATGTAAGAGTTCATCCCATTTACATTCACAATAATCTCACCATCCTAGTCCTCCCACCCCTGTTTGTGCTTTTATTCTCCCTTCTCCCTTTCTCTCCTCAAAAGAGTTTTGCTTTTGACCATTACATCCCTCAATCTGCCCTTCCTTCTATCAGCCCCTCTCCCTTTTCTTTTCCCTTTCCCCTCCTATTGCCTATAGGGCAAGTTATATTTCTATACTTAACAGAGTGTGTTATTCCCTCCTTGAACCAAATTCAATGAGAGTAAAGTTCAAACAATGCACATTTCCCTCCCTTCTTTCCTTCTACTATAATATGTTTTTGTGCCTCTTCATGTGATATAATTTACCCTTTTCTGCCTCCTCCTTTCCCATTACAATCCCTTTTCACCCTTTAATTAGGTTTTTTATCATCACATCAGTTTATTTATATCCACACCCCCTTCTGAATTTGTATATTGATCTTCCCTGTCCCCATAGTAAGAATCCATGATCTTTGCTTTCCTAAATTGCTCTTTGCTCGTTATGATTGCCTTTTTCATGATTTTTATGTGGATCTCTGCTTCTGGGGCATAGAGGACTCTGTCCCACACTTCTTTGTGCTGGGGACTAGGGGCCTGGTTACTGGCTCTGTGTGCTGTGGCCTCTGGTTCTGGAAGTTACATAATGCTGTAACTTACCTGGTGATAAGCTGGAGTTGGCTGGTATGTACTGAGGCCAGGTGAGGTCTTTTTGCTTTCCCCCAGGGTTACACTGAAGCTTATGGTGTGAGGTATGGGGGAGGGGTGGTCTGACCACTGGAGGTCTCCTCCTCCCCTAAGGCTGCAGTAGAGCATGGGTAGGCTCAGCCACTGGTGGACATCTATCTGTACACTCTGGTGTCTGCCTATTCCTCTGGCTGTGTGAAGGGAGTGGGGTTCTGGTGTTGGTGCTTGCTGGCTCCTCCACCCTGGGGCTCAGGATCTATTGCTGATCCACTGAGGAGGGGTTTGCTGCTGGCTTTCTGGGGTGTCTCCCATCCTGTACTGTTTCCCTTCAGCCCCAGCAATAGAGAACTTTCCTGTTAAATCCTCCCAAGCTAAAAAGGTACTGTGCCCCATGTTTCTGCTGGCTATACTGTTTCATGATTTTTCCAGGGTTTTTCAAAGTCAGTAAGGGAGACAGAGAGCAACTTACTGCTTACTCCACCATCTTGGCTCCCAGGAAGTGCCAAAAATATTTATAACAGCTCTTTTTGTGGTGGCAAAGAATTGGAAATTGAGGGGATTCCCATCAGTTGGGGAATGGCTGAGCAAGTTGTGGTATATGAATGTAATGGAATACTATTGTGCTGCAAGAAATGATGAGAAGGTGGACTTCAGAAAAACCTAGAAAAACTTATATGAACTGATGCTTCATAAAGTGAGCAGAATCAGGAGAACATTATACACCATAACAGCCACATTAGACTAGACTAATTTTGATAGACTTATCTCTTCTCAGCAATGCAAGGTTCTTAGACAACTCCAAAAGACTCATGATAAAAAAATGTCTTGGACACTATTCCACTTTGCCCTTCCCTTCATTGATTTGTAAAGCAGACAACTCAACCTTGCCTTTCCTTCATTGATTTGTAAAGCAGACAACTCAACCTTCCTCTCCCTTAATTGATCTGTAAACAAGCAGGACCCCCACCCCTTGCTTTCCCTTGATTGATCTGTAAAACAAGGCAGGACCCCCACCCCTTGCTTTCCCTTGATTGATCTGTGGGTGGGAGTCCCAGCCTAGGGTTTCTTGCTGGCGGGAAATTCAAATGTATACTGACCAATCATTGTAGTTTCAGCTTACATGACTGTAATTTCAGTTTACTGTAACCTGGCTATGGAACCTCTATAAAACCAGCACAATGTCTGTGCCAAAGCTTACTGTCTGATTTGGGTATGTACCCCAACAGTCCTGAGGTAATAAAATCCACTTTTTAAACTTAATCTTGGGGATCTTCTGTCTCGCTTTTTTGGGGGTACAACAAATGCTGTCCACATCCACAAAAAGAATTATGGAATCTAAAGGCAGATGAAAGTATATTATTTGCTTTCTCTCTCTCTCTTGTTTCTTCTTTCTTGTGGTTTCTCCCGTTGGCTCCAGTTCTTCTTTATACTATGACTAATATGAAAATACATTTAATATGAATGTATGTATAGAGCCTATATAAAATTACACACTGTATTGGGGTGGTTGAAGGGAAAAGATGGAGAGAAAATTTGGAATTCAAAATTTTATGGAAGTGAATGTTGAAAACTAAAATTAAATAAATATATTTTTTAAAAAGTAACTAGAACTAATTCATATATTTGGTCTTATAACAGATTAATGAGGAGATAATTTATAGAAATAGACAAAGCAATAATATTGATTTGAGAAAACAAAAGGTCTAGATTCTTAAGAGAAATAATGAGGAAAAAAAAAGTACAGTTGAAGGGTGCATAGCACTACCAACTGTTCTTGGATATTTCTAATTGTATATTCTGTAGTCATCTCAAACTCAGCATGTCCAAATCTGAAATCATTATTTTTCCCTACAAATCACTTCTCTTTTGAGCTTTCCATTTTTTAAGGGCACCATCATCCTTTTCAGGCTTCTCCCTCTCCCCATTGCCAAGTCTCCTTCTTTCTTCTCACAAGGATCACGTTAGCGTCACCTCTTGCCTGAGATGTTAGAATAATTTCCCAGTCTTTCTATCAAAAGTGGTTAGATTTTATTTTTGCGGGGGGAGGGTGGAGAGGCAGAACCAAGATGGTGGAGTAAAAGCAGGGACTTGTTTGAGATCTCCCCAAAACTCCTCCAAATACCTGTAAAAAATGACTCTCAACAAATTCTAGAATAGAACCCACAAAATGACAGAGAGAAAAAAATTTCCAGTCCAAGATAACCTGTAAGGTGAACAGGAAAGGTCTGTTGCACCAATCTGAGAAGAGTCCAGCACAAAACGTACTAGCACAGACCAGACCCCGGCAAACCTGGAGCAGGTCTCAGGGTGCTGAATCACTAGAAACTGTGGCAGTTTCCAGATGTCTCAAACCACAAATGCCAAAGACAACTTAGAAAGTCAGTAGGAAAGGTCTGTCAGACCTTGTTCTAGCCCCAGCCCCGAGGTGGCTGCGGCAGCAGAGTTGGCTGCTTCCAGAGCTCAGTCCATAGATGGGGGGGGATTAAGTAGCTGGTCAGAGCAGGATTTCAGGGATCTCTTTGCTGAATGAGAGAGGAATGTACTGGGAGAAGAAGAAAGGGAGAGGTACAATGCAGTAAATTATTTCATTTATGAGAGGCAAGAAAAAGCTTTTATAGTGGAAAGGAAGAGAAGGGAGGTTAGAGGGAATGAACAAATCTTAACTCTCATCAGACTTGGCTTTAGGAGGTGTAATGGGAATGGGAATTTGAAGATCTTCCCTGCCCCTTAATAGATCTAGGGGGAGTTTGAAGACCTCCCCTGCTTTGAAAGTAAACTCTGCCCCCAGTAGGCTTAATGTAATCACATGGAGCCTGTGGTGGGAGGAGTTTGCTGAAGGGAAGCAGAGCCCACAGAAAGCTGGTCAGAGGTAGTGAGGTGGTGGGGGAGAGAGGGCATTCAGGCAAGGAGTCAGATAGATTCATGAGTAGATACTGATCTTGTATTGGTTTGTGGGAAGGCTGAAGGATGCTGTGGCTCTCAGTGTTATTATGGCTTCTGAATAGTTTTGGTACTATGATGGAATAAGCTTACTGGTTTGGGGATTTGGTTTTCTGGTGTCTGAATAAATGTTTCAGTTCTGTCCTCTACCTAGAGAATCTGGTATATTTTGCAATCGAGTGTCTCCCCAAGGATTCCCCAAGTCCTAGATATGCTTCTTGTGGCAGGCCTTTGCCTATGTTTTGGCTCTCCTAATTCTGTGCAATTTCTCCCTTGTCTCACCTCCAGTTCCTAGACTGGCACCTACTTGTACCCACTCAAAGAGGTTTCACTAGAAAGCTGTAGTCTCTGCCTTCTCCAGCTTCAGGTTTAGCCGTAATCCTTGTCTGGGACACTGGCATGCTGTTTCAGAAAAGGTAAGGACCTTTATACCCTAGAACTGGCAGAAGGCTTCCCAGTTCTGCTCCTTAGGTCTCAGCTTCAAGACCAGCCACTTACAAGGCAGGTGGTGAGAGAGCAGGGTCATCCAGACAAGCTTTAGGCTTTGGTCTCTCCTTCAGAACAACTCCTTCTAGTACAAAGGGGACAGCTTTTTCTAGGTCCCCTTGGTGAGAGACTTCACTCTGACCTATGATGACTCTCCAGCACAGTATCCAAATTGTTCATCTCTCTGGGATAGGCTACAACTTGTAGAAGGCGCAATCTGGTCACTGATATTGTGCTCCATGGAGTGTCTCTGTCTCCTAGCAGTTTCTACAATAGAAGTTCCAGCCAGGAGAGGTCCAACCTCAGGGTTCAGTCTTCTCCCCCTATTTGGACTGTTACTGGGTTACAATACCATTTCCTTCTCCAGCTCATTTTACAGATTGAGTAAATTTAGGTAAATGGAGTTAAGTGACTTTCCCAGGGTCACTCAACTAGTAAGTGTCTGAGGCCAGATTTGAATTCACGAAGATGAGTCTTTCTAATTCCAGGCCCTCTACTCACTGTACTACCTGGTAGCTACCTGACTGTGGCTGTCCACAGTCTTTCCATCCCTGCCAAATTACTCCAATACTTGTCAATTTGGAGGCATAGTTCTTGCCCAGACATCAGTAGGTATAGTTTAAAGTATATGATTTAAAGCATAGCATAATTCCCGTGTTTACATGTACTAGGAACACCACATGTTGACTTCACTGAGATTTTCATTCTGGTTTCAGTGTCCCTAACAAATTCAGCAATGTATAGTTGAAATGTATAGGTATTACGGTTCTAGTGTCTCTTTGAGTAGTGGGCTTTCATAGTTTCTTCCTTGGAAATGGATCCTGGCAGGAAGTCCAACTGCTAAGAAAAATTTCTCCCACCATACTTCAGTAAGTGTGGAAGCTTTTTGCTTATTTGTTGGGTATGCCTATGCATGTCTTGTAAAATAATCTGTCACCACAAAAATATGGCTTATGTCCTTGCTATTTCCTTTCAGAGCTAGAAAGCCAGTGCAGACACATCATAGGAGTTTGCTAGTGTTTGTATTTTCCAAGTATGCAGCATGAACTGGCAATTCTTGAACACAATGAGCACGTCTCCCACTTCTTAGTAATGTTTGTAGTCACCCTGAATCGGTGAAATCTGTATACTAGTTCTAGGGTCATCTATTGACCCCTATGGCCACAGCCCATATGTGCTCCAAGTAGGTTCCTGGTACCAAGAAATTAGTGACAATCCAGTATGGCATTCTGTTTCACAACTCCAATTGATGCTCTTGTCTCAACAGTAGTGATACCTTAAAAAAACTTGAATGTGAGTCCTCTAGCATTATTATCCTGTTTATTGGCTTTTACTATTTCTTCCAGTCCCATATCAGCAATTACCATCAGTCATTTATAGACAATGTGGTTGAGTGAAAAAGGATTCACACATGCTTCTGAAATGTTGTCTGCTGGAATTTCCAAACTTCCAGCTACATTGCCATTTGCTTGTAGCAAATGGGTATTACTCCTTTAACTCCTTCCTTGGGTATAAGCATAGATTCAGTATCACATGGCCTTTGGGTTAAAGCATCTGTATTAACATTAGTCTTCCCTAGCCAGGAGTGTATGCTCAATTTGTAGTTATCAAATGCTACTTACCCATCTTTGGCATGCAGAGTCTAACATGACACTGGTTAGAATATGTCAGCGGATCATTATCAGTCCAAACTTGCAACTTTACTTAATATACATAGTGTTTAGGCTTCTCAGTGGCCACCTGCTTAAAAGCCAAGAATTATAGCTTGTTTACAAGGTAATGAATTTCACTATCACTTAGGCCTCTACTGGCAAATACAAGCATCATTCTCTTGGTACAGGACCACTCTTGAGCCCACCAAGCTACCTTCTATATACAAGACAAAAGGCTTATTTGTATCTGTGTAGGACATTACTGGTGCATATGTGAGACTTCTGACCAAGTCTTTGGAAACTTTCTCATATCTGGCCATCTGTGGGTCTCCAAAGGACTTTTAGGGTTTTAAAACAAATAAACCTCTCATGGTGCATCTTGTTCTTTTCAGTCATGCAAACATGAGTGAGGTCATCCTGTGGTTAAAAACTTGTGATAATAACTGCCAAATCCTTAAAAAAAAAAAAAAGTCCTTAGGGGGCAGCTAGGTGATGCAGTGAATCTGTACAGCACTGGCCTTGGAGTTAGAAGACCTGAGTTCAAATGTGACCTCAGACACTTAATGCTTACTGGCTGTGTGACCTTGGGCAATTCACTTAACTCCAATTGCCCTGCCTTCCCCCCTCCAAAAGGGCAAAAACCAAAAGTCCTTAGATTTGAAAGGATGTGGCTAAGTCAAGAGCACTCCAGTCTTTTCTGGATTAAAGCTCTTAAGTTGCTGAGATTCTTTGTGACATATGCACTACTTGTTGTCAATCCATTCATTTATTTGTTTGTTTTATTCTGAACTTAAACACCAAATAAAATTAATATTTCTATGTAAAAAGTAGAATGGAAAACGAGAATTGTACATGAAACAATTAATCTCTATTCATATATAGCTTACTTTTTCTTTTGAATATATACTACTAAATTTACCACATAAATTTCAAAGCTGCTCTGTTCATATTTCCTTCTGAATTACTTTATTCTTTTCTATTCATTAAAAAAAATTCTTTGATTCCTCTTTCTTTTCTTTTTAGTTTTTTGGTAAACCTATTGCCTTCTCTCCACCCCTTCCAATCGCCTTCCCTCAAAATTAAAAAAGAAAACCCTTGTAACAAATACATAGATCAAGCAGCAACAACAATGGCAAACATCTCCATGTTGGCTATTTCTTATAATAAACGACTCATTCTACACCTTAAGTCCAGCATCTCTGTCAGAAGGTGAGTAGCATGCGTGCACATCATTTCCATCTTCTGGATAGTCATCCTAGTGAACACATTTTTAAGTCTTTCAATAGTTGTTTTTCCTGATAATATTGTAAAAATTGTTATATAAGTTCTGCTCATTTAACTTTGTCCATTCACACAGACTTCTTGGATTTCTCTGAAATTGTACTCCTTGCCATTTCATACAATGCAACAGTATTCCATTCCATTAATATTAATGTGCATCCTTTTAGTTTTCAATTCTTAGTGAAAACAAATGATCTATTATAAACAAGGGTCTCTTTCCTCTTTCTTTGATCTCATTGGAGTATAGGGAATAGTAATACTGTTTCTAGGTCAAATATCACACATATTAGCAAATTCTAGGGAAATGAGGGATCATTCAGTTGAGCCCCCTTATGTCATTTTGGACTGAGTTTAGTCATAGGGAATCTACCTTTAATGAGAGGCGAGGCTTTTTGTTCTTACACCAATTGGCTGCTTAGAATTCCAAGGATGGGGGCGGCTAGGTGGCGCAGTGAGTAGAGTGCTGGCCCTGGAGTCAGAAGGACCTGAGTTCGGATCCGGCCTCAGACACTTAACGCACACACAAACAAACAAAAAAAACAAACCTAGCCGTGTGACCTTGAGCAAGTTACTTAACCCCAATTGCCCTCCAAAAAAAAAAATCTTAAAAAAAAAAAAAGAATTCCAAGGATGATGCTAATTAGATTATGATTCACAAGTTTGCCCAGAAACACAAAAATAACAATGTACTCAATTTACAATATGAATCACTATGAATCACGTATGGGATGGTTAATTTCTTTCTTTCTTTTTTTCTTTTTTTAA
This sequence comes from Gymnobelideus leadbeateri, assembly GCA_011680675.1. NCBI lineage: Eukaryota > Metazoa > Chordata > Mammalia > Diprotodontia > Petauridae > Gymnobelideus > Gymnobelideus leadbeateri. Next base: position 20,809 of record WOXC01006756.1, read on the forward strand.
AGCAATTGGGGTTAAGTTGCTCAAGGTTACACAGCCAGTCATTATTTATGTGTGGGTGCTCATTTTCTGAAGCCGGATCTGATCCCGGGTAGCCCCAACTCCAGGCCAGCGCTCTTACTCACTGCACCACCTAGCCACCCCGGTTAATTTCTTTCTACTCACAAAAAAGAATAATGTAATCATAGCAAACTTTAATAGAAAAATTGGTAAGGAGATCTCTGGGGGTGAGGCCATATTGGTGGAGTAGAGAAAGAAGCTGAGTTTACTCTACCAATATTCACCTCCAAATAACTTTAACATAACATCTCAAATAGAATTCTGGAAAGGCACAGTCAACAAAAGTTCAGGATGAGACATATTATAGCCTAAAACAACTTGGTCAGAAGTTAAAGGTCAAAATGAGAGGACTATGACACTGGAGTGGGGGCTGGCCCAGAGCCCATGTAGCAATAACTCACTCAGTGGACCTTAGAGGTGTCAACAGCACCAGCAACTTTGAGAGCTCTCAAGCCAGAGATGGGAAGGGGATCAAGGAACTGGTCAGAAAGAGATCACAGGGTATCTCTGTGCTAGTACTGGGCACAGAACAGCATGCTGTTTGGCAGCTCCATTGCCTATACCCACTTCTGGGTCACATAGTTCCTGGGAAGAACAGCATGTCCTGCCCCAAGGAGCAGAGGCCCTGTGGAACAATCTCAAGGGGAAGCAGGAGACTTCTAGTCTCAAGCACTACATTAGAAAATTAAGGTAAACCAAAAGCCAGTGGTCTGAGCATGATCAATTTATTAGTTAGGTTAACCATAACTAATAAATTGGGTCAGTGGGTTTCATTCAATGACCAAAGACTCTGAGGTAGGGCTAACCAGTTTCAATATGTTTTGAGGGGGACAGGGCTGAGTAGATGGGGAAGGCAATGAGATTGGTTACAGGTTAGACAGCATCATGGTTGTGGGCATAGCATGATTGGTTACATCAAACACAGCAGGCTAGCACCCATGTGGGACTAGTAACTATTCCTCTTTGTCATTAAGAATGTTTGATCGGGGTGGCTAGGTGGCGCAGTGAATAGAGCGCCGGCCCTGGAATCAGAAGGTCCTGAGTTCGGAGCCGGCCTCCGACACTTAATCCGCACAAACAAAAACCTAGCCGTGTGACCTTGGGCAAGTTACTTAACCCCAATTGCTTTAAAAAAAAAAAAAAGAATGTTTGATCAACTTATGTGACCCATCTTCAAACTGAGGGTATTGTAAGTGCACTGGGGATAGGAGGCCCACTGGCAGGGAGATAATTGTATAGGAACAGGCAAGAATGGACAATACACCTTATGGAAATATACTTGAGCAGCTTGTAAGCCTTTAAGGATAAGTATGGTAGATAGAGATTTTTTCCTTTTAATTATACCTTTAAACTAACTCAGAGGGAAAACTAAATTCCTGAGCTCAACTCAAGGATATAGGGTAAGGTGGCCTTAGGCAGATGTAGACTCAGTTATAAAATCAATACAGTATAAAATCAATTATGTTGTAGAATGAATACAGTAGAAATCCATATGATAGATACTATAGTTAGTATTAATTTTGATCTTTTCACAAGAAAGAAGTGACCACACCTCTCCCCAGTTCATATCAACTTGGAAGCACTGAAAACTTCCAAATACCCAGAACTATCTCTGAAAAGAGCAGTGTGAAAAAAACAGAAGCTTGGGACAGGCCCCTCTCACACCCACACACAGAACAGAGCCCAGCATTAATATTTTATTTGAGAAATGTCCCTTGAAAATCACATTTGCATTAATCTTTCCATTTGGGAGAAGGAGGGCATGAGGACTGGATTAGTAGATACATGAGTAGGTAAGTGAACTTGGCTATATGATCCAATATTACATATGTGATTCATAAATAGATTAGATTTGTAATTCTTTTTGCATCATAGGGTTGTTTATTTTATGACAGATCTCATCACTGCTTTCTGCTAGGGATCTGTTCCTTTCAGTAGGTGCCACCTTTGCTTTCCTTTCCTCAGTTTTAAATAACAGTAAGCTAGGTGCCATCCAGAAAACATCTCTGGCTTTGCCTATATGGGCAGGGCTTCCCATCTAAAGACATTCCATGTGGTACTTGTGCACTGCCTATATTTTCTTTTAAGGACAGGAGTAGCTGGGGCAGTAGAATGAACATGGGACATACCTGAAATAAGTCATTGGTAAACTGATGACACTTTGCCCCCTGTGTAATGAGGCAGGATGGAGCCCATGGTGTAGAGGGCAGCATAGCTAGTTCAGTGCTGTACATCCTTACTCAGAAAGACACCTGGGCTTTTCTGTTGTGTTCTCCCTTCTTATAGCCCCCAGTATGACACCATGTGTCCTCCCAGAATCCTTGAGACTTTTTCACTGGTTTTAGTAAACCTTACCTCGTACATTTAAGCTGTGCAAAAAGCTTGTCACAGCTGAGTCTGGGTGAGCCCTCTTGATCTTAGGAAAACAGCCTGTGTTCAGAATGTGTTGATTCTGATTGATTTGCAAATAAGCACTAAGCTTATTCTCCATTTGTCTCGGAATAGCCATGCCTGTCTTTTTTCTTGTCCTAACTACCCTACAAGACAGAAAAATATAAAAGGAGCGTTTGTTTGTTTTTGCTTAAAAATACAAGTATTGGCTATTTCTAATCTCCTTCACAAATAAAGTGGGGTTTTCAAACTGGTAAAAAAAAAAGAGCTGCTATAAATATTTTTGTACATGTGGAAAGCAATAGTTTTGTTAAAGATAATGAGAATAATAAGACACTTTTCACACAAATAAAATTAGATTGAAACAATTGGAGAAATATTAATTGCTCATGGGTAGGCTAAGTCAGTAGAATAAAATAACAATTCCACCTAAATTAATTTACTTATTCAGTGCCATACCAATCAAACTACCAAAGAATTATTTACAGCTAGAAAAAATAATAAAATTCATCTTGAAGAACAAAAAGTCAAGAATTTCAAGGGAATCAGTAAAAAAATACATGAAGTGGCAATCATCAAAAGAATCTGCTAATGACTAAGAAATAGATGGATCAATGGAATGGATTGGGTACACAATAAACAGTATTAAATGATTATAGTAATCTAGTGTTTGATAAACCCAAAGATCCAATCTTTGGGGGCACTATTTGAAAAAAAAATTGCTGGGAAAACTGGAAAACATCCCACACCATTTTACTAAAATAAGGTCAAAATGGGTGCATGGTTTAAACATAAAGGATATCATAAGCAAATAGGGTAGTATGAAAAATATTATCTATCAGATCCATGGATAAGGGAAAAATTTGTGACCAAACAAGAGAGAGAGAGGTTTCCAGAAAGTAAAATGGATTCATTTTGATTACATGAAATTAAAAAGGTTTTCCACAAACAAAACCAATGGAGCCAAAATTAAAAGGAAAGCAGGAAACTGGAAGAAAAATTTACAGCAAGTTTTTTTTTTCCTGATAAAGGCCTGATTTCTCAAAACTGAGCCAAATTTATTTATTTTTTTTTCTAAATTAAGATTTATTGATTTCCACCGTATTCACTTTAAATATGGTTTGCAGCTGACTGAAGGGAAGGGATTTTGCAATTTTAAGTTAAAAGTAAACTAATGGTAAAAGTACATCACCTCTGGCTTCAGTCAATATCTCCTCAGATTTGAATTAATAAAAGTTCCAGGACTATGAAATCCGGGCATGTTGCAGGCCTCTCCCAGCAATGTCCTTCACTTTGGGTCAGTCTCCTGTGCCAGAGGTGAAAGTGCTTTCAAACATACTGCCATTTTCCCAGCACAGTGTCTGATTGCATCCACATACTGAGTTGGAACCCAATACACCCAGCACCGTACACCGTAAGAGGCTTCGGTGGGACCGACTGAATGCCATCATGTCCTTCAATAGGTCCACTGACCACAGTTTTAATGGAGCCCACGGGTAACTCTTCAGTTTGCTCTCCGGTGCCAATCCACAGCTGGTCTTGTTCTAATTTACAGGTGAGTCTCACTTTTCCTCCGGTCTTATTGTACATGCCTGATCAAGGTTCCGTTGGCAGTCGTTCCTGGGCACCCTTCACAGAAGGCATCACATCCTCGGGTTTCCCTTGATCTAACACTTCTGTGCTGCTTCTGCCCACAGACTGGCTCCTTACTCTCTTCAGCTTTCGCTTCTTGCTGTGCTGCATCTTTGGGTGTGTTTACTGCTAAGACATCCTTTATTGTAGATCCAGCCACCATCTTGGCACCACTGGTTACTTTGATTTCCCGTGATGTTTTCTCCTCAGGTAGAAGTCCCTTAAACATAACTTTCTGCATGGCAGGTGGCAGGCCTGTAATCGAGTGGGTCTTGCGCTTCAGCTCGGCCCCCGTGCTGCCCAGGGGCACCCGCACGTCGTACTTGTTCTTGTTCCAGATGATCTTCCGGTCCACCAGCTCCTTCTCGGCGTCGGCGTCGTCGCCGCTGCTGACCGAGGCCTGGGCACTGGCTATGCCCCCCTGCGTCGGCTCTGCCTGCAGGCTGCCCTTGGCCGTCCCGGCGACGGCCGCGGGCGAGGGGGAGGCGCGGGAGGAGCTCTCAGCCTCGGCGTCCACGCAGTTAAGCTGTAGCTTCTGCGCATCCGTTTCCATGCCGGGCTCCTCGACTTCAGCTCCCTCGGCCTCTCCTTTTGTTATTCCCTAGATGGTTGATAGCAGCCTTCCCCTCGTGGGAGCCAAAGATGTGGGAAGTAACTGTCTGGAGAGACTCAGTATCCCCACAGACACCGAGCTAAGATTCCCTAAGATTCCCTAGGCCTGAGCCAAATTTATAAAAAAATAAGGGCCATTCCTTAGTTGATAAGTAGCCAAAGGATATCAACAGGACGTTTTCAGAAGAAAAAAAAATCAAAGTTAGCAATAATCACATTTAAAAAATGCTTAGATTGGACAAATGCTAATTGAAACAACTCTGAGGTACCACCTCATATCTATTAAATTTACTAATATTATAGAAAAGGAAAATGACAAATAAAAGAAGGGATATGGAAAAATTATGACACTGATGTGTTGGTATAGTTGTTAACTGTTCTGACCATTCCAGAGAACAATTCGGAACTCTGCCCACAGAGTCATAAAACCATGCATACCCTTTGACCCAGCAGTACATTTATTAAATCCGTGTCCCAAAGACCTCAAAGAAGAAGGAAAAGGATATAAACATGCAAAACTATTTATAGCAGCTTTTATGTGGTAGAAAAGAATTAGAAATTGAGAGAAATTAGGGAATGGCTGAACAAGTTGTGGTATATGATTATTATGGAATACTTTTATGCTGTAAGAAACGATGAACAAGACGCTCTCAGAAAAACCTAGAAAGACATATATGAACTGATGCAAAGTGGGGTGAGCAGAACCAGAAGAATATTGTACACAGTGACAGCAATAGTGTAAGAATGATTAGCTGTAAAAGACTTAGCTACTCTGATCAATACAGTGATCCAAGACAATTCCAAAGAACCCATAATGAAAAATGCTATCTATCTCCAGAGAGAGAAGTGATGAACTGATTGAAGTTTAATTTTTTTTTCACTTTATTTCTCTTGCTTTATTTTTTTGCAATGTGGTTTTGTTTAGCATGTTTTCCCACGTATAATTGATATCATAGAATTGTTTAGCATGATTTCACATGTATAATTGATATCATATTCTTTTTTTTTTCTTTTTTTCTTTTTGGAGGGCAATTGGGGTTAAGTAACTTGCCCAAGGTCACACAGCTAGGTTTTTGTTTGTTTGTGTGTTAAGTGTCTGAGGCCGGATCCGAACTCAGGTGCTTCTGACTCAGGGCCGGCGCTCTACTCACTGCGCCACCTAGACTCCCCGATATCATATTCTTAACTTCTCGATGGGTGGGGGAGGGACTTGAAAGAAGGAGAGAATTTGGAACTCAAAATTTTCAAAAGAATGTTAAAAATAATAAATTTATTAGAAAAAAATTTTTAATGTGACAGAAGGTGGTCTAGGAGTACCAGATTTCAAACTATATTACAAAGTGGTAATGATCAAAATAATAGGGTACTGGCTAAGAAATAGAGCAGTGGATCAGTGGAATAGATTAGGTAAGATACACAACACACAGTAATCTAGTGTTTGATAAACCCAAAGATCCAAGCACTGAGGGCAAGAACTCCCAATTTGACAAAAATTGCTGGGAAAGCTGGAGAGCAGTTTAGCAAAAATTAGGCATAAACCAGCATCTTACACTGTATACCAAGATAAGGTAAAAATGGCTGCATAATTTAAACCTAAAGGGTGATACCATAAGCAAATTAGGGAAGCATGGAAAATTTTGCCTGTCAGATCAATGGTTTAGGGAAGAATTTATGACCAAATAAGAGTTAAAAAGGATCACAAGAAGTAAAATGAATAATTTTAATTATATTAAATTTAAAAAGCTTTTGTACAAACAGAACCAATGTAGCCAAAATTAAAAAGGAAGCAGAAAACTAAGTGGGGAATGGAGCTCCATAAAAAAAAGAACAAATGTCATATAATAAATATGTATAGACAAACAAGACAAATCCCCTCCATGACTCTTTTTGTTTTTGCTTTTTAGAGGGCAATTGGGGTTAAGTGACTTGCCCAAGGTCACATGGCTAGTTTTTTTTGTGTGTGTGTTAAGTGTCCTCCTGACTCTAGGGCCATTGCTCTATTCACTGTGCCACCTAGCCACCCTGCCCTCCGTGACTCTTTACAAAAATATAAACTAGAAAATAATTATCAAGCACATTCTGAACTCTGAATCTATCACCGCTCTATCATGACTCACATGTTTCATCATTGGACCTCTGGAATCATGAAGGTCCATTGTATTGATCATAGTTCTTACAATTTTCAAAGTTGTTTGTTTCTATAGTACAAATTCTTTTGGTTCTACTCATTTTGCTCTTCACCAGTTTATAAAAATCATCAAAATTGTTCATTTTTATAATGTTGTTAAAGTATAAATTGATATTCTGATTCTGATTATTCATTCTGTTCATAAAAGTCTTTCCATATCTTTTTTTTTTTTGATGGTTTGCAGCACATCGTGCTCTTTATTGAGACACTCACAGCGGCTACAACACACTAAGGCATTTTTCTTATATAAAAAATGGGCAGGGCTTTAATTCCTCTGTGACAGCCACTGGGACCTGATTGCAGAGTTATAAAGCATAATGTAGCTTTATATGTTTTATGGTATGAGGGGCTGATGATGGGTTTTTTTAAATTTTAAAGTTTTCTTTGCTCATAGGTAGGTAAGTCTGAGTAATACAGCACATATGATACAGTTAAGAATACAGGTAAGTCCAACAACCAGTGTATGGTGGAGAAAAAGCCTGCTCCCTAGAACCATAGTCCCATTGGGAAGGCAGTGATAAAGACCTCTCTTTTATTCTTGATAGAGAATATCTTTTTGCAATAATCTGTTGCCTCATTTCTTAGACACAAAAGTACTCCATCACATTTATATACCATAGCTTACTCAATCATTCCTCAACTGATGGACATCCCTTTTGCTTCCAGAGTTGTTTGCTTGTTTGTTTTTGATAATATGAAAAGAATTGCTATAAATATTTTTGCACACAATTTTTCCTCTTTCTTTGATATCTTTTGAGCAGAAGTCTGACAGTAGAATTGCTAAGGATTTGGTGAATAATTCCAAATTGCTTTACAGAATGGTTGTATCTATTCACAGGTCCACCAACCAACAGTCCGTTAATGTGCCTGTTTTTCCAGTTTAAAAAATTGTTTTAACATGTAATTGGGTAAAAAAAAATATTTAAAAACTCCTAGAGAATCCTTTTAGAAGGGTTTTATTTTTGTCCTTTTGGTGCTTTGGCCAAGTCTTTCCTAGTTTCAGAGTTACTGACTGTTCATTAGCTTTACTCCAGCCCAGAAGCTATAACCAAGTCAGGGTTGATCTGCTTTTAAACTATTCTTTTAGGCCATTTCCTAGTTTATAGTGGTCAAAGGACCATTTACCAACAGAGAGTTCTCAAAGAAAGAAGTGTAAGCTATCTATAGCTATATGAAAAAGTGTTCTAAATCATTAATAGAGCAATGCACATTTAAACAACTATAAATTCCACCTTACATATCAGATTACCAAAGTTGGCAAAAAAGGAAAATGGCAAATGTTGGTGCTTGGTTGTTGTCCTTTGTACTCAAAGAGGACCAAAATGACATCACTATGTCGGGGTCAAGGTAGTGTATATCTAACTGTGGTTGATAACAAACTCAGAAGGCTCTACCACAGGTCAGGCACAAATAGTCCACATGGGCATTTGGAGAGCATATGTCTCTAAATTCATGTATCTCACATTTCTTTTGAGCTACTGCAAATATGTTTTGCTTATAAAGCATAGCACCTTTTTTGATGTGAGTATTCCATGCTTAGTGGTTCTGTGCCAGTGTCTCCCATATCTCACAATCAATTCCAAAGTTCTTCAGTGAGACCTTAAGAGTGTTCTTGTATTACTTCTTCTGACTTACATGTGAATGCTTGTCTAGTTTGAGTTCTCTGTAAAATAGTCTTCTAGGCAAATGTATATTTGACATTGAACAACATGACCAGTCCTTTGAAGTTACATTTTCTGTAGTGGAGGTTAAAGGCTTGGCAGTTTAATTCAAGAAAGAACCTCAGTGTCCAGTACCTTATTTTGCCAGGTAATCTACAGAAGCTTCCTAAGACAATTCAAATAGAAGTGATTCAGTTCCCTGGCAAAGGTATACAAGGTATACAACTCTTTACAGTCAGTTAAAACAAGTCCTAGGGGGTAACTGTGACTCAGATCATGAACTTCTTATAAAATTCAGATTTGAAGAAAGTAGGGATAACCATTGGACCATATAGATATGACCTAAATAACACCCCTTATGAATATGAAGTAGAAGTAATGAATAGATGTAAGATAGTAATGAATAGATGCAAGAAAGCAAAATGGCAATTTGATGAGGTTTTACAAACAGCTGAGGAAAGAAGGAAAGCAAGAGGGAATGGGGAAAGGAAAGATATACTCAACTGAATGCCAAATTCCCGAAACTAGCAAAAATAAATAAGAAGGTTTTCTTAAATGAACAAGGCAAAATAAATAGAAAAAAACCCAACAGAATGGAAAAGCCAAGAGGCCTCTTCAAGAAAATTAGAGACATCAAGGGAAAGTTTAATGCAAAAATGCTCATGCTAAAAGACAAAAATGGTAGGAACTTAACAGAAACAGAAGAAATTAAGAAGAGGTGGCAAGGATACACAAAAGAACCATGTGAGAAAGAACTCAACATAGCCAATAACCATAACCACAATGGTATGCTTACTGATGTAGAGCCAGAAATCCTGGAGAATGAAGTCAAGTGGACTTAGGAAGCATTGCTAATAATCAGTGGAGGTGATGGAATCCCAGCTAAGCTATTTACTTTTTTTTTTTTATAGGGGAGAAGGCAGGGCAATTGGGGTTAAATGACTTGCCCAAGGTCACACAGTTTTTTGGTGTTAAGTGTTAAGTTTTGGTGTTAAGGCCAGATTTGAACTCAGGTCCTCAGGTCCCAGAAGAAGAAGAAGAAGAAGAAGAAGAAGAAGAAGAAGAAGAAGAAGAAGAAGGAGGAGGAGGAGGAGGAGGAGGAGGAGGAGGAGGAGGAGGAGGAGGAGGAGGAGGAGGAGAAGAAGGAGGAGAAGAAGAAGAAGAAGAAGAAGAAGAAGAAGAAGAAGAAGAAGGAGAAGGAGGAGGAGGAGGAGGAGGAGGAGGAGGAGGAGGAGGAGGAGGAGGAGGAGGAGGAAAAGAAGGAGGAGGAGGAGGAGGAGAAAGAAAGGAAGAAAGAAAGAAAAAGGAAGGAAGAAAAAGAAGAGGATGATCTTGGCAACTGATGTCTTCACCTCTTGGAAAATAGAGGGAGAATAAATGAAAGCTGTGTCAGATTTATATCCTTGGATTCAAACACATGCAGATGACTATTGTAGTCATGAAATTAAAAGAAGCTTGATTCTTGGAAAGAAAACTATAGTAAATCTGGATAGCATACTAAAAGGCAGAGACATCACCTCATTGACAAAGGTTCATATAATTAAAACTATAGTTTTTCTAGTATGTATATCTGTGAGAGTTGTACTATAAGAAAAACTAAGTGCTGCAGAATCAACACTTTCTAATTGTGCTAGAGAAGACTTTTAAGAGTCCCTTAGCAAGGAGATCAAATCAATCAATACTTAAAGAAATTAATTCAGGCTATCCACTGGAAGATCAAATACTGAAGCTGCTCAAGTACTTTAGCCACATAACGAGAAGACTGGGCTCATTAGAAAAAACCCTGATGTTGCAAAAGATTGAAGGCAAAAGGAAAAGTAGATAGCCATGGAAACAACTAACACGAACCTAGACAGACTTTGAGAGATAGTGTATAAAAGGGCCTGGCATGCTATGTATGGTCTGTGGAGTCACAAAGAGGCGGATATTACTGAACAACAACTACATAATTTATGGTCTCTGCTGGCTCTTTCTCTATGATCTTATAGACATATGAGCTGTCTCTCCCCAAGAAATGCAAATGGCCAAAAGAAGCATTTACAAATCCCCTCCTCACCACACCACTCACCACTGTCCCTTTTTGAAATCCCTAGATTTTGGTTTCCTTTTTATTAAGGCCATGAAATTAGACAGATTCTGTATCCCATTCCCCTGTCACATTTAGGAAAGAGAGAAGGCTGTTTGAAGCCATCTCATAGTTTGGAGTGGTGTGTGTATGTTTCTTTTTTTTTTTTTTTTTTTGCTTTTTGGAGGGCAATTGGGCTTAAACGCCTTGCCCAAGGTCATACGGCTAGTTGTGTGTGTGTGTGTGTGTGTGTGTGTGTGTGTGTGTGTGTGTTAAGTGTCTGAGGCTGGACTTGAACTCAGGTCCTCCTGACTCCAGGGTTGGTGCACCACCTAGCCCCACCTTCTATGTTTCTTTTAGATGAAATGGTAAGCAGTTTCCCTAACTTCTATTTAGGTAAATTGAAAGGAAGAAAACTAATTGATGAAACAGGCCAAAACAAATAAACAAACAACTTAGTAGCAAGAAGCTCATAGTCTAATGTACTCCAAGAGAGGATCTGGGTTCAAAGTGACTCGGTCAGTTACTTTGTGATAGTCACAATTGGGGTGTAGGGCATGTTCAAGTGCAGGATATTCTGGTGTTAGGGCTGCTGAGCCCTTTTCAGGGCTGCTTCCCACCCAACTCTCACCTGTGGCTCCAAGAAGCTGTAGCATGCACAAGCCTCCACACCCTGGTAAACCAGTTTGGCAGATGAACTAAACCAGGCTGAGGGTAACCAAAAGGTCTCAAACCCATTGGTGAGTTAGGGGGATGTCTACCCCACACTAGGCAGACTTCTCCTGGTGGAATGGGCGGATGAGAACATTTTATTCTAATGGCCATGAAGGCAGGTGAAGCAGGCAGTGTGGAGCATTCTGAGCTTGGTTAGACATGGAAGACGCCAAGATCATCCACTGCATCTTGAGCCATCACCAGTCATATTGATTCTGTCTTGCAACTTTGTGCCCCTCTGCCTCACTTAAATACAATTTATGCACAAATCAAAAGACATTACCCATACCATTTTATCATTTTTACTGACCTCAAAATCCTGTGGCAACAGGCAAGGGATGAAGCAACAGGTGGGAACACTGGGAGCTGTAATCACAACCCTGCAAACAGGAGGTCCAGGCTATAGGACTGTTTTCTTTTTTTTTTTTCTGTTTTTAAGGAGTTTATTTTCTTTTTTGTTTGTTTGTTTGTTTTTTTAAATCAAATTTATTAGTTTAGTTTCAGTTAACAAGATTCAAAATGCATTCATATTAGATGTTATTCCAATTACAAAGGCATATTGTACTAGGTGGGATGAAAAATGGTAAGGAAGAAATAAAACCAAACAATGAAAAGAAAAAGATCATTTAGTTTGCTTCCATCAGGATTCAGGCTCAGTTCTTTCTAGTTATATCTCTGGATGGCGCATTTCTCTCTTTCTTGAGTCTTTCGGGATTGACTTATATCACTGCATTGCTGAAAAGAGTCCAGTCTGTCATAGTTGGTCATCACATATATGGTGTGTCTGTGATTGTATACAAATTTCTTCTGATTCTACTCTTCTCGCTCAGCATCAGTTTGTGTAAGGCTCTCCAGGTAATTGTGAAATCCATCACCTCCTCGTTTCTTATAGCACAATAATATTCCATTACATTCATATGCCACAACTTGTTTAGCCATTCCCCAATTGATGGGCACCCCTTTAGTTTCCAATTCTTTGCAACCACAAAAAGGGCTGCTAAAAATATTTTTGTACATATGGGTCTTCCTCCCACTTCTATGATCTCTTTGGGATATAACCCTAGAAGTGGTATGGCTGGGTCAAAGGGTATGAAATTATTTATAATCCTTTAGGCATAATTCCAGATTGCTCTCCAGAATGGTTGGATAAGTTCACAACTCCACCAGCAATGTATTAGTGTTCCAATTTGTCCACATCCTCTCCAGCATTTGTCACTTTCTTGTTTTGTCATCTTAGCCAATCTGACTGGAGGGATGTGGTATCTCTGAGTTGTTTTGATTTGCATTTCTCTAATTAATAGTGATTTAGAGCATTTATTCATATGCTTATAGATATCTTTAATTTCTTTCTCTGAAAACTGCCTGTTCATATCCTTTGACCATTTATCAATTGGGGAGTGACTTGTATTCATATAGATTTGGCTCAATTCTCTATACATTTTAGAAATGAGTCCTTTATCAGAGACACAAGTTGTAAAAATTCTTTCCCAATTTCCCACCTCCCTCTTGATCTTGGTTACATTGGCTTTGTTTGTACAGAAGCTTTTCAATTTAATGTAATCAAAATTGTCCATTTTGCATTTTATAATGCTCTCTAATTCTTGTTTGGTCCTAAAATCTTCCCCTCTCCACAAGTCTGTCAGGTAAACTATTCCTTGCTTTCCCAAATTGCTTATAGTATCATCCTTTACACCTAGATCATGCACCTATTTAGACTTGATTTTGGTATATGGTGTTAGATAGTGATCTATGCCCACTTTCTGCCATACTGTATTCCAGTTTTCCCAGCAGTTTTTGTCAAACAGTGCATTCTTATCCCAAAAACTGGGGTCTTTGGGTTTATCGAACAATAGATTACTATATTCATTAACTGCTAGGTCTCCTGCGCCTAATCTATTCCATTGGTCCACTACTCTATACCTCTGCCAGTACCAAGCAGTTTTGATGACTGCTGCTGTATAATACAGATTAAGATCTGGCATAGCTAGTCCACCTTCCCTAGCATTTCTTTTCATTAATTCCCTTGATATTCTAGACGGTTTGTTTTTCCAAATAAATTTTGTTATTATTTTGTCTAACTCTACAAAGTAGTTTTTTGGTAAATTGATTGGTATGGCACTAAATATATAGCTTAGTTTGGGTAAAATTGTCATTTTTATTATATTAGCTCGGCCCAGCCACGAGCAATTGATATTTTTCCAACTATTTAGATCTGATTTTATTTGTGTGAGAAGTGTTTTGTAGTTGTGATCATATAGATTCTGGGTTTGTTTTGGCAAGTAGATTCCCAAATATTTTATAATGTCTACAGTGACTTTAAATGGGATTTCTCTTTCTATCTTTTGCTGTTGAGTTTCATTAGAGATATACAGGAATGTCGAGGATTTATGTGGGTTTATTTTATATCCTGCAACTTTGCCAAATTTGTTTATTGTCTCAAGTAGTTTTTTACTTGATTCTCTAGGATTGTCTAAGTATATCATCATATCATCTGCAAAGAGTGATAGCTTGGTGTTTTCTTTGCCTAATTTGATTCCTTTGATTTCTTTTTCTTCTCTAATTGCTACTGCTAGTGTTTCTAGTACCAGATTGAATAAGAGGGGTGATAGTGGACACCCTTGTTTCACTCCTGATCTTATAGGAAAGGCAGAGGAATATCAGGTTTTGCTGATAGTGATGTCACGATGTCCTGAATGCTGTTTATGGGCCCAAGGTCTATGGTGTATCTCAGCTACTCAGTGCTGATGGAGTCACACTGATCAGTGTTAGGACATGGTCCTAGACAGATGGGCTGGACACTGCCATACTGTTCTCAATAGACCATCATCAGTCACTGCTGAAGCCACTGACCACTGAAGTCAATCTCTCTCCAGCTGAAATTCCAACTGTAGAAGAATTTTTGAATGCCATTCATCTCCTTTTATTCAGCAAAGCATCTGATACTGATTCTATTTCAGCTGAGATTTATAAGATGGGAGGTCCATTGCTCATACAAAAGTTGACTGAAATTTTCCAGGTATATGGCAAGAGGTGGTTATCCCCCAGGAGTTCAAGGATGCCTCACTATAGTGCCAATGCAATATTTACAGTGCCCATGATCACAATAAAGACCGTGACTATAAATATCACATCATGTTTGATCACAAAATATACCAAACTCTCCATATAGAGGACAGAACTAAAGCATTTATTTAGACACCAGAAAACCCAATCCCAAAACCAGTAAGCCAATTCTATCATAGTACCAAAGATATTAAGAAACCATAATAATGCTGAGAGCCACAGCATCCTTCAGCCTTCCCACAAACGAATACAAGATCAATATTTACTCACAAACCTCTCTCTCTCCTTGCCTAGGCATCCTCTCTCCTCCACCATCTCTCTGACTCTAACCCCCAGCTTCCTGTGGGCTCTTCAGCAAACTCCTCCCACCACAGGCTCCATGTGGCTACAGAGGGCAGAATTTATCTTCACAGCAGGGAAGCTTCCTATGGGCTCTGCTGTACCCTTCAGCAAATGCCCTCAATCACAGGCTCCATGTGATTACATTCAGCCTATTGGGGGCAGAATTTACTTTCAAAGAAGGGGAGCTCTTCAAACTCCCCCTCCCCTATTAAGGGGCAGGGAAGATCTTCAAATTCCCATTCCCCTTACATTCCATTATCCATCTCTAAAAAGGTAAAGGAAATAGATTGTCCTGTGACAATCACAGAGCGGGGAATCTCTCTCTCAGTCATTGTTGGCAAGATTCTTGCCAGAGTCATACTTACTAGGCTGATTCTTCATCTGGAAGATAGTTATCTGCCTGAGAGCCAGTGTAGCTTCAGAAAGGGCTAAAGAACAGTCGATATGGTGTTTGCTGCCTGACAACTCTAAGAGAACTACCAGGAGCAGAACAGAGGTCTTTATACAACTTTTATAGATCTGAACAAGGTCTTTGATGCAGTCACTTGTGAGGACTTATGGAAAATTATGTCAAAAATTGTGTGCCTGGAGAAAGCATGCTTGCACCGGTTCGAGACAATGGATGGTGTTCTCATACTTTCCCAGTCACCAATGGAGTGAAACAAGTCTGTGTGCTTGCTCCCCTTTTTTTTTTTTAGCATGATGTTTTCAGTCATGTCAAATGTCTTCAATGAAGACAAACATGGCATCAAGGTCAGCTACTGTAGTGATGGTAAATTATTTAACTTGAAAAGGCTACAAGCCAATACTAAAGTGGAGGGCAAATTGGTGCACTTTTTTTTTTTTGCAGATGATTGTGCACTCAGTGCAACTTCTGAAGCTGAGATGCAACAAAGTATGGATTGATTCTCTTGAGCTAATTTTGGCCTATTAGCACCAGTAAACACGGGTGCTTCATCAGCCAGCACCACACCATCCATATGTGGAACCATCAGTTACAGGAAATGTAGGAATTTTGAATATTGTGGATTACCTTGGCAGTATACTTTTCAGGGATGTACATATAGATGATGAGGTTGATGTATGCGTTGCCAGGGCTAGCTTAGTGTTTGGGAGGCTGTGAAGGAAAGTATGGGAGATAAGAAGTACTGATTACCAAACTGAACATCTACACAGCTGTTGTGCTAATCTCATTGTTGTATGACTGTGAAACCTGGACAATGTAACAACACCATACCAGGAAATTGAATTTCTTCCATTTGAACTGTCTTAGGAGGATTCTGAAGATCACCTAGCAGGATAAGATACCAGACAGTGATGTCCTTTCTCGAACTAAACTGCCAAGCATTCAAACTCTATTACAAAGGCTACCACTCCATGTTGCTTGAATATCAAATATATATTCACCTAAAAGATAATTTTATGTAGAACTCATGCAAGGCAGGCATTCACATGGTGGTCATAAGAAGCAATACAAGGACACTCTGAAGGTTTCTCTAAAAAACTCTGGAATTGATTGTGTGAAGTGAGAGACACTGGCAAAGGTCCACCCAACACAGCATGCCCATATCAAAGAAGGCACTGTGCTTTATGAACAAAATAGAATTGCAGTAGCTTCAAAGAAATGTGAACTGTGCAGATTTGGAGATCTCTTTTCCAAATGTTCATGTGAATTATTTGTGCCCAACCTGTGGGCACAAATTTGTATTAGTCTGATCAACCACCATAGTCTAACACACTGTACCTTTACTTCAAGAACAAAGGAAAATAGTGATTTAGATAATTTTTTCATGACTATAGGGTGCTATTATTTCTTCTTCTGAAAACTGCCATTTATCATTTATCAACTGGTGAATGACTCTTATCTTTAGAAACCTGACTCAATTCAATATATGTTTGAGAAATGAATTATCAGAGAAATTTGCTGTGAAAAATTTTTATATTATTTCATCACCTATGGTATGCTTTAGCAAAATGTACTTTCCCTGATTATCTCTTTTAATTAAGTCTATTTCTACTTTGTCTAAGATCATAATTACTTACCCCCGCTTTTTTCTTTTTACTCCAACTGCAGCACAATAGATTCTACTCCAGCCTTTTAGTTTAACTTTTGCATGCCTGTTTCAAGTGTGTCTCTTATAAACAACATATTGTTGGATTCTGGCTTCTAATCTATTCTGCTAGTTGCTTCCATTTTGGGTGAATTCATTCCATTTACATTCACAGTTATCATTACTGTGTAATTCCCTTCCTCCTTCCTATTTCTTTTTTCATTTATTCTCCTCTATTTTTATTCTGTCCCTCCTCAGAAGTCCATTTTGTTTTTGATCACTGACTCCCTTAATCTACCCTCATTTTTATCACCCCCAAATATCTTATTTCAATTGGGGAATGGCTCATATTTTTATAAATTTTACAGAGTTTTCTCTATATATTTGAGATATGAGATATTTAACCAAGAAACTGTCTATAAAATTCCACTCCTCCCCAATTATGTTTTCTTTCTAATCTTGGCTACGTTGCTTTTATTTGTACAAAAACTTTCTAATCCCTTTTCCCCTTGTGACAAGTCCTCCTCCCTGCCCTGGAACTGTAACCCAGAACTATGTATGGGCAATAGTTGCCAATCAATGCCAGCTGTACTCAATATCAGCAAAGGTTCCCCTGTAATCTCTTTCTGGTCAGTTGGTCAACCCCTTTATTGTTTTGTAATGGTAATGTAATTCTGAATTTGAAGATCCCTTTTGTTGGCAAAAGTAGCAGATACTTAGCACTTAGTAACTGATCAAGCCCCTGCTGGGGAAACAGAAGTTATAAACACCTGTCTCCTGTTACTGATGTAACAGGAAGGGGTTGGCTGAAACAGGCTGTGTGTATATAAGGAAAAGCCCCAGAGAGGCACAGTCAGAATTTCCTTGAGACCGAGATCTGGTGGCAGAACAGCTACAGAAGAATGGAGAACTGAGTCCTGAAAACTTGTGGTGGTGGAGCTTCTTCTGAACAGGAGCCCAGAGCCTGGAGCCAGGAGCCCAGGAGCCCAGAGCCAGGAGGCCAGGAACCAGGAGGCCAGAGTTAGGAGCTGGAGCCAGGAGCCCAGGAGCCTGGAATCTAGAGCGAGGAGCCCCAGAGCTCAGGAGCCAGGAGCCCAGGTGACTGAAGCATGACTGCGATGCTGAGACTTTGTTTGCTTGTGGCTTGGTTGAGCCTTGTATTCTCTGGAGCAGAAATGGTGAAGGATCTGACATGGACCAGACCCTGTGAACTACAGTGTGGAGCAGGACCTGCCCATAGATCTGGTCGAGGAACTGGGAGCTGTCAGTTATTGAACCCAGGTGACAGTCTAGTGAATCCAGGTAGAATCTGGGACTATGGAAGGGGATCCAGGGAATCTGAGAACAGACCCCAAGTCAAGATGAAGAAAAGACCTCTCCTTGGGTAGTGAGTAATTATGGAATTATAGTTTACTAGTGACCTAAGGGGTGGAGGGTTTTGTGTATGATACTTAGTAAGACTTTGTTGAATAAGTGACTTTGAGTACTTTGAGATATTGTTACTGATAAGTGACTGAGTTAATCAAGACTTTGCCCCATGAGTGGAAGACTTTGACTATTACACTTTGAGACTACTGATAAGTGACTGATTGAGTTAACTTAGTTGCCCCATGAGTGGAAGACGATTTTATTTTGAGACTATGTTGTGAATATTATATTGTGACTTTCTGTGATAAGTTATAATATTGTGAATGCTGTACCTTGATTTTCTGTGGATATTTTGCTTTTGTTAAGGAATAAATAGAGTGATCACTATACTGTGCAATCAGAACCAAAAGCTGTTCACAGTAGCATTCTTCTGGAAAGCTTCTGTGCATGGCATTACATGTTTCCAGGCTGAGAGCTCCTGAAGCTGTTGCTATTGCTGCCACTACTGTCACAACTACCACCATGGCCCACCACTTGTCCTCTGAGCTGGCATAACCCTCCTGTAACAGAACTCTCCTGCTGACCTCCTAAATTGTCTTCGATTGGAAAAATATCTCACTGTGACCTTTTGTTGACTCTGTCATTCCAAAATTTGATATAAGGAGTTATGTTTAAGTTGTTTGTAGGAAAATGTTAGGAGAGTTCAGCTGGGTTGCTGCCTGTTCTCCACCGCCCTGGCTTTCCTCTCTCTGATTTTCTAACAACGTTTCAAATGTCTCTTTATTGTTGAATGTCAAACTTTTTTTCCATGTAATTAAGCTCAGGTTTGCAGAGTAGGTCATCCTGGGCTATCTCCTGAGTTTCACTGTTGTTTGAAACATGCTATTACATTCCCTCCTAAAATCTCTGGTGGGTACAAAATAGTCTTCCACTATTTTAATTTTCTTTTGTGTTTGAAGATCTTTCTCCTGATTGCTTACAAAACTTGTTACTAAATTTAATCACTGTGTGTCTTGGAGTTTGTAGTCTTGGGTTACTTTCTGGAAGGAATCTATGAATCCTTTCAATTGATATTTTATTAATTATCTGGGCAGCTCCCTTCAATTATTTCCTGCATTTTTTTTTTTACTTTTAAACAATTCTTTATTTAATAAATTGGTAGGACAGTCAACATTCAAACCGTATAGAAAAGAAAATCAGTGTTCATAGGGATTTACTAGCTTTGTTCAGATTCAGACCACATGACAAAAGCCTCATCTGCCCAATAAATTAAAAAACAACAACAATACAGAGTTATTGGGAAGTATTGCACTGTCCTTCAAAAGACACCAAGATGAGGACAACTGTAGTCCAACTTTCTCAACGATTTCAACGTTCTATGTCTAGGGCACTTTAACACAGGCTCTTTGGCAGCTCCTCTGTGTCAACCTGCCTCAGAGGAATGAGCCAATAAGCAACTGTGTGTTTGCTTTTATTCCTTCAACTGTCTTACTTCAGAATGATGTTTTAGTTGAATTTTCTCACTTCACTCCATCTCTTCTAACTCTCTTCCAAAGAGACTGCAGTATTAGGCAGGTTTACAAGTGAATTCTATCTGACAAATAAAGAACAATTAATTTTAATGCTTCAAAAACCATTTGACCACCCCCAGGAAATTCCTATTTTTAAATTATTATTTTAAAAATATTAAAGTCCTTTTATGATACAAATATTTAAGATGATAATGATCTCTTAGCTACCTTACACCAGATGTCCCTGACTTGTGACAAGGATCAGTGACTTTGCCAGAAGTATTCTTTTGGTTGGGGCCATCATTGGTGATTTATATAAAAAAAAAAAATTGTGAATTTCAAATATATGGCAAAACCCATCACATGAGCCAAAATTTTAAGATCTGGGGGTCAATTCTTCCCATGGTGGAAGGGAAAGCTAAGAATTCTGACCTTCATTCCTCTCCATTTTCCATCATCTTGGTATGGTACTACTTTAACAGTCCATTATATTTCTTGGAGTCTTTTCTTTTTATTCATTTGTTTGCCTGCCCTAAGCTATTACTTCAGTACTCTCTACACAGGGCTTTTTTAATCCTTCAGAATTGTCTAGTAATAGACTTAAGGCCCATTAAATGGTATAAAGTCCCCTGGAATGTTTTTAGCCTTGCCACCAAGGAATGGGATGTAGTAGGAGCAGCATCTCTTACATATGGGTCAGGTCAGTTTCACAACATCCACTAAGGCCATTACAACAAAGGCTAGGCTAGTCTTTCCCTAAACAGGCAATGAAATGATCCTCAAGACTTAATTGTTCGAGGGAACTAAAGGTCATACAATTGGAATGGTTTCCTGATCACCTAAGGCATAAAAATTCCAGTATATAAGGAATCAGACCCTCAGGCTTGATGGACTTCCTACTGCTGTGCAAGTCAACACATCCACCTCCTTATGTGGGTCAGAGGAGGTGCAGTCTTCAGAACTAGTCATGTACCCTAGTCAAATGTCCTTTTCATGCTGTTACTTAAACTTCTTTTGCTATATCCTATATAGTCTACATGTGTCATATTTTGTTTCAATCTTGAATGACTGACTAAATGACTGACTGACAATCTATTTATTAAGCACTTACTAATTGTAAAACACTATGCTAAGCATTGAGGACACAAAAAGAAAAGCAAGACAATTCTTGCTCCCAAAGAGCTCAAAGTCCAAAGGGGACAACACATAGAAGTTTCAGCTTAAAAGTCAGATGGAAAGGCTCCTTGCCTCTTAGGGAGCAATGGCAAAGAAGATGGCAATGCATTTTCTTCAATACCATTTCTATTGATAACCATACCCTTTTCTGATGGTGAACCACTTGACAATGCTAAGGTGTCTGGCGGTGAGAACTTTCTTTTCTAGTTTTTCAGTAGCTGTGGCTACAGAGGAAACAGGGACAAGGGCATCCACAGAAACAGCTGCTGGGTTGTATCTCCACAGGTTGCTTCTGGGAAAAATTATTATTAATACTCAATTATTGGGGAGATCCTGGTTTTTTTCCCCTTCCTAGATCCTCATTCTTTACTAGGCCAAGCCAGCATCTGAAGGACATTGTTGATGGATGATAATGGCCAAAATCCTTAGAGTACATCCAAGGTGGGAAACCCCCACCCAACCAGAGAACCTTATGAAGAATTTAATTTAAGGTGAATTCTGGCCCCTTCCACTCAGCCAGCTCTGAGCAGAGGTGGACCCCCTTTTGTCTAGACTGCCCTAGTTGGGGGTAGTTTGGATAAGAGTTAAATCTTTTTGTCCAAAATTGAGTGATCAGAGTCTTGTCCCCTAGCCCCTCATTCGAATATGCATACCATTATAATATTCATTCTTTTCATTAATTGTTAACCAATCAAAATTGATTACCACTCTCAGGAATTCCTACTTTTCCCAGGGCATACAAGTGTTGAGTCTGTTTGATGAGGGGTCTTTGGCATTTGGGAGTGCCACTGACTCCTTGTATTATTTATCTGCTAGGATGATTAATAAAGTGATTAATTGCCCAGAAACTATATCTCTCCAACTTTTTATAAGTCATACTTCCCAGGATTATGACTGTAGGGATTGTATTAGAAGCAGGACTGGGGGTCTGGGAAGTGCTTCCCTGCTTGAGGATGGCAAGTTGGTCATCAATTAGTGTTGGTAGTGGTAAAGCAAGGGAGACCCTTATGCACCAGGACTTTTCCACTCTGTGATAGCTATGGTCTTGGGTCACTGCTATTCTCAGGCCTCTCGAGTATACTGTCCTGGGCTATCTGAACTGAAGTCTAAGAAGAGGCAGCAGTAGTGCCTTGCCGCTTGTTAGACTGGTTTGCCTCTGCCACGTGAAGTTCTTGGGGATGATTACTAGGCTCTCTAGAGAAATTATTTTCCTCCGTGACGGTGGAAGGGACCAGTGAGTTTTGTTTGTTTTCTTCCTCCCAATTGCATTTTAAACTTCTGGAGAACACGGTCTTTTTCCTCTTTTCTTACAGTCCTAACACTGTACCCTGCACATAATTATTTAATAATTGTTGTTGGATTGACTGATCACACTTTTGCTTTTCGCATAATCCTTTAAAGTCCATAGACAGAAGCAACTGTGGCCAAGAGCAGTTAAGTGAAGTTTGTTCAGTCATGTCAGTAGTGTGGGAGGTGGCAGAGCTAAGGCTTTTCCCCAATCCAGCGCTCGGTACCATTCGTAGCCTGAGCACAGAAGACAGCGAAAACTAACGGAAAGGAGAAACAGCAGAGATGCCCCAAAGCTCCCTTCCTGGGTGCCTGGCGCTAACGCCCTTCTTAGAGTTCTTACTATTCATCTGTAAAGTAAAAGCCTTACAGGGAGGGATTTCCAAGACTCCTGGACGGCTCTCCATCCTCGGAAATGAAAGCAGCCCCGGAGACGCAAGACTGCTGCTCGTGCGCTTCCCGCTCATTACTCATCCCACTGGAGACCCTCGTCCTGCGTGGCTCGGTTAAACCAAGCAGCAGAAATCTTCGGAGTTGAGAGAAGAGGCGGGGACGAGTCTCCGTCTGAGGCCGGGCTCTGACGCATTCCAGGGTGGGCCGGGGTTCCCGGCAGCCCCTCCGCCCCGCTTCCCTCCCTCCGCTCCCTCGGGTCCGGGCGTCCGCCGGCGCCATCAGGCCGCTGCCCTCCTCCCGGCCCCTGCGTCAGGGGGCGGGGGCACTGCCGCTGCCACGTTTGGGCGGCCACGGCGCCGCCGGGCCGGGAGAAGCGCGAGGAAGCGGAAGCTGGATGCGGGTTTGACGCCTCGCCGGCAGGTGAGCTGCGGGCCGGGCCGGGCTGCGGGGCCGGGCCGAGGTGGATCGGGGCTTGGGAAGGTTAGGCACCGGGAGGATGCTGGGGGAGTGCCGAGAGGCGGCTTTAGGACCGTGTGGCGGCTTCGCGGTCTTCCCCCAGCCTCGGCTCGGTGGAACAGCCCTCAGGGGCCGGGCGCGGACCCGGCGGAGGGAGTAGAGCCCAGGCTAGCCGGCGGCCCCCAGACGGGTAGTCCGCAAGACCCGGCCCGGCTGGGGGAGATGAGGACGGCCCGGCGCTGCCCAGTCTGGAGGGAGCGCTTGGCCGTCCCTGGATGGAGCCGTATCTGTGCCCGAAGGGCCAGTGTTTGTTCTGCTGGTACCTGGACAGTTTCCGGGAGGAGGCGCAGAGCGCCCGTCCCTGCGGGGTCTCGGACCCGAGCTCGGCAGGCTTTCTGTTCGCGTTGGGTCCGCTCGGAGCCGCGGTGCGTGTGCCCCGCGAGGGGCGGGTGCAGGGATGCGGGAGGTGAAGCGCCCTTTGTTCCCTCTCCCTGTTTACAAGCTGCGTCTGTTTACAAGGACCGACCTTTGCTAAGGCATTTCCGAGAGCAGATGGTCGCTGTTGTAGTGGGGGGGCGGCATTCTCTTCTATAAGGAACATCTTCACCTGTTATGTAGTCATATTCCGGATACAAGTCCCGGATGAATGAAGCTTATTGCTTTAAACGATCATTTTTGAGATAGGAAGTATCTATTCTAATCCCGTCTCTGTATTTCACTAAGTGACTTGCCCCAGTTTCACAGCTAGTGGCACAGATGGAAATAGAATTCAAGTATTTTGAATCTTTCTCAAATACCACTTTTCTACCTAAACTTAGGTTAAACATAACAGCTTATTTGAAGTGGGCAGTATGATAGATTGGAAGAAAAACTGCCTCTCGACTGTGCAGAGCCTTTCCCCCAGGTTTTTGTATGTAGAGAGCCGGCTTGGGGCAGATTGCTAGACTTAACATTCCTTGGGACACCCTTGGGAAATGACAAGGCCTTTAGATAGTCTTGAGTTTTTAGCTGTAGTTGTTAGATGGATGGCGTGTGGGTTCTAGCAGTGTAACCGTGGACTAGTTATTGTGGTAAAACGGAGATATAGACTATCAAAGTTGTGGAAGAAAGACAGTGACTATTATTTGAAAAATATATACTAATTAGGTAAATATGGCAAAACTAATGGCCCAATAAATGTAAGACAGTGATTCTGGCATGAATTACAGGTCAGAAGGGAAGAAAGATATAGCTAAGCCAGTAGACAGGACTGTCTCACAAGGTGTATATTATAGAATAGGTGTGGGTTAGTCTAAGCTCCAGTGACTTTTCCCTTGGGGTTATGGTTACGTATTCATACTAGTTTTATTACTGGAAAGAACACTGGGCTTTAAGTCAGGATTTTAGTCATAATTCTCCCTCTAATTTGCTGTGTGATCTTGGGCTTAGTTTCTAGGCCTGGTTAGGCCCCAGCTTCCTATTTGTAAAATGAGTATAAAATGATCTCTAAGGTACCTTCTCAATTTTACCATTCATTTAGCCTATATAATATTTAAATAGCATAAATAATAGTTTTAGAGCAGGAAGGGACCCTAAAGACCATCTAATTTAGTCCCCTCATTTTAGTGGGAAAAATTCTTCCTGCCCAAAAAGAAACTGAGGCTCAGAAAAGTAGTTTGCCCAAGGTCACAAACACAGGAAGGTAAGAGCTGAGATTTGAACTTCAAGTTTTTTGCCTCCAAATCTAGTACACTTTTCACTTTTCACATCTCCTTTATTATCATGTCCTCATTGGGAGAATAAAGGTATTCCCTCTAAAGTCTGTTTCCCAGAAAGATGAAATTTTTTACTTTAAATGCCAGAACTTTTTATTTTAAATCATTTTCAGGAAAATCTTTATACTTGTTTTGATTACTTACTAAGGTAATTTAAAACTCATAAGAGATTTCAGTATTGTATTATTAACCTGCAATACAGTAAAACCTTGAGAATCCTCTGAGGTGTGTTGGATTTGTTAGTCCCATATACACAAAGCCTCAATACTCTATGCACTTTTAGCTAAAGGAAGCATGGAAGAGTGGTTAGAGAGCTGGCCTTGGAGTCAGGAAGATTGGGTTCAAGTCTTGCCTAACACACCTGGTTGTATGACTTCTGGACAAGTCACTTAACCTCTCAGTACTCCAGATGATTAAAAAAACCTAACAACTTTTAAACAAATTTTAGGTTGAATGTATTTATTTTGTATAGTGTTGCCTAAGTAAAGATTTTGCCACATTTCAAAAATATGAATAACCTTTTTTTTTTGCATTTGACATAGGATATCTGTATCTTTCATATTAGTCAAAATTCAGAAAGACTTGCAGTGGTAGAGTTTCCTTTCCAGGAGTTCTTTAGACCATAGGTCTGTCAAAAACACAAACCAAAACAGAAATGGAGAAACAAAAAACAAGCCTCCTGGCCATTCCTTTGGAGGTAGACCCAAATGAGATCACAGATCCATTTGAGGATTATTATATCTTGAATATAGAAAGTTAGGAAGATCAGGGTTCAGATGTGGCTTCTGCTACATCCTGTGGGGTCCTGTCCCACCTCTGCCATACTGGATCTGTGACCATCCTTAAGTCATTTAATCTCTTGGTACACATTCTGCATTGATGGGGAAAGTTTCCTCAACCAGGAGGTTCCTTAGAGCAGTGAGTAAATTTCAGTAAATAATTTCAGCCCCTGTTCCTATCTTTTAAGTATAACACTGTGTGATAGGGCAGTTATACTCTTTTTGCAGCTAGAGAGACTGAAACTTGGACAGGTTAAATGACATGAACTATGATAACATTTAAGATAATCAGTAGAACCAGGATTCTAAGCAAGGTTTTATGGCTCCTAGGCTGTTACTCTTTTCACTATATCCTGTAGCCTCTAGACTTTTCAGAGGACCTTTTTCTTTTAGGTACTTGCCTATGGTTTTTGTTTTTGTTTTTTTGCTTTTTGGAGGGGCAACTTAAATGATTAAATGACTTGCCCAAGGTCACACAGCTAGTAAGTGTTAAGTGTGTGAGGCTGGATTTGAACTCAGGTCTTCCTGACTCCCAGTGCTGGTGCTTTATTCACTGAGCCACCTACCCTCTCCACTTATGTTCTTTTGTATAAGTAATTTCTGAATAAGAAAAGTGTTACTATACTCTTATAAATGTATGATTGTAGACTATGACTGAACAGCTTTGAAAAATACATTATCATACTATTAAACATTTTTGTGCCTGTTTTCCTACACATCCTCCAACATTTTGTCATTTTTTTTTGTCAGCTTCACCAGTCTGATAGATGTGAGGTAGAACTTCAGAATTGCTTGAATTGCTTTGGTGCAATTTTCCAGTTGTTAATTGCTTGGATTTTTCCTGCCTTTTTAGTGCTCAGTAGAGCCAAAGACTCCATTTCCTGAGGTAAAGACTCACTATTTGATAAAAACTATTGGGAAAACTGGAAAGCAGTTCAGCAGAAATTAGGTATAACCAACATTTCACAGTGGATACATGACTTTAGATGTAAAAGCACATCATAAGCAACTTAGAAAGAAATACCTTTCAGATTTGTAGAGGGGAAGACTGAAGACTAATTACTAAATATGACAGAATAGGAAAATGGAAGATACAATAGACAATTTTGATTATATAAACATTTTAAAAAGCTTTTGTACAGATATCTAGCACTCTTAAAATCAGTAGGGAAACAAGTAATGGGAAAAAATGATTTACAGCAAAGTTTTTGATAATTATCCAAGATACATAAGGAACTAATAATAAATTCAGATTTATAAGACTTAAGAACCATTCCCCCAAAGACAAATGGTCAAAGAATAAGAATAAGCAGTTTTTCTTTTTTCTCTATTTTGTTACACAGAGAAAGTGTCTTATGATTTAAAACTACAATTCCTGCCTACTTTAAATCTTATGTACTTAATATATTACTTTTTTCAATAAATACTCCCATTTCATTTCCAATAAAAATAACGTGAGTAGTAGTTCTACCCAAACAAAGTATTGTGTTTAAATTTTTTATTTTGGTAGTAAAGTGTAATACAGTGTAATTTCACCATTCCTCTTTGGTAGTGTGGTTCAATGTCTGAGTTTAATTCAGAGCAACACCACTACACTAACAATAAGTTATATTGAAATGAATGTGGTATATGATAGCATAGATATCCTTTATTGTTTCTTATTAATCTGGGCCTTCTAACCCTTTTCCTTAACTGAGCAAATCAAAATTAAAGAAAAAAACCCAAAAACCCCCAAAAAAACCCAGCCACTGCAAAATAAAGCCCTTAATACATGTCTGCATAGTCTGGCAAAACACATTCCCACATTATTCATGTCCAAAAACATGGACCTCTCTTTCTGAATTTTAAATTCATTTTTCTCTCTGTTGGGCGGTAAGTGGCATGTTTCCTCTTTATTCTTTTGGCCTCATTTATCACTTAGTTGATTAGAGTTCTTAAGGCTTTCAAAGTTATTATTCTCTAGAATTTATAAATTGTTTTAGTTCTGTTTACTTTGCATCAGTTCATAGTGGTCTACCCAGTTGCCTTTGAAATTTTCTATTTAAACCCATTTTAAGATATTTCATTATATTCGTATACCGCAATCTGTTGAGCCATTTCCCAATAGGATACCCTTTCAGTTTATAGTTTTAGGATACTGTGAAAATAACTGCTACAAATGTGTTTGTACATGGTTACTTTTCCTCTTTCGCTGATTTCTTTGTGCTGTAGACTAATAGAAGTATATTTGGATCATTTGCATTTTACTACTTTGGGCATAGTAATAAATTGCTTTCCAGTTCACAGCTCCACTAACAGTGTGCTAGTGTGTACCTTAAGTAGTCTTAACTCCATCCCCCCTCCCTCCTTTCCTTTTTCATTACTGAACTGCTCTGTTTCTAACCTGGGCCACCTGACCCCTCATTAGGCAGCCTGGTAGCCCTCCCTTCTGCTGCTTCATCATTTTTGAGCTGGACTTAAATGGGCAGTTTTCTTTTTTTGGAGGGCAATTGGTGTTAAGTGACTTGCCCAAAGTCACACGGCTAGTAAATGTGTCAAGTGTCTGAGGCCAGTGCTCTATTTACTGCGCCACCCAGCAGCTGCAATATTCCTTTTTGGGGGGGGGGGGGCAATTGGGGTTAAGTGACTTGCCCAAGGTCACAGGGCTAGTAAGTGTTAAGTGTCTGAGGTCAAATTTGAACTCAGGTCCTCCTGACACCAGGGCCGGTTCAGTGGGCCACCTAGCTGCCCCCATGAAGGAAATTTTGTACATGGTTTGGATCATTGTCTTTCTGAGAAGAGCTGAATCATTCATAGTTGATCATCCTACAGTATTGCTGATACTGTGTACATTGTTTTCCTAGTTCTGCTCAGTTAACTTTATATTAGATCATTAAAAGTCCATTTTTTCCCCAAAATCTGCCTGTTCATCATTTCTTTTAAATTTATTTACTTTTAGTTTACAATGTTCAGTTCCACAAGTTTTTGAGTTCAAAATTTTTCCCCTCTTATCCACCTCCCCCACAAGGTGGAAGAATTATAACCAATGGAATGAATGAGAAAGAAGAAACAAAGCAAAACAAAACAAAAAAGAAGTTTTTTTCAATCTGTATTCAGACTCCATAATTCTTTCTCTGGATGTGAATAGCCTTTCCCAACATGAGTCTTTTGGGGTTGTCTTATAACCTTGCATTGCTGAGAAGAGCCCAGTCTATCAGAGTTAGTCATCACAGATACAATGTATCTGTCATTGTGTACAATGTTCTCCTGGTCCTGCTTCTCCCACTCAGCATCAGTTATATGTCTCTCCAGGTTATTGTGAAGTCCGGCTGCTCCTCATTTCTTATGGCACAATAGTATTACATTACATTCATATACCACAACTTGTTAAGCCATTCCCCAATTGAAGGGCATCCCCTTTGATTTCCAATTTTTTGCCACCACAAAAAGAGCTGCTATAAATATTTTTTCTACATACGGGTCCTTTTCCCTCTTGTATAATCTCTTTGGGAGACAGCCCTAGAAGTGGTATTGCTGGGTCAAAGGGTATGCACATTTTTCTAGCTCTTCAGGCATAGTTTCAAATAGTTTTGATTTGCATTTCTCAGAAAAATCAACAGTGATTTAGAGCATTTTTTCATATGAGTATAGATAGCTTTAATTTCTTCCTCTTGAAAACTGCCTGTTCATATCCTTTGACAATTTATTAATTGGAGAATTAATTGTATTCTTATAAATTTGACTCAGTTTTCTGTATATTTTCAAAATGAAGGCTTTATCAGAGACACGAGTTGTAATAATTCTTTCCCAATTTTCTACTTCCCCCCTAATCTTGGTTATTAACTTTATTTGTATAAAAATTTTTCAATTTAATGTAATCAAAATTATCCATCTTGCATTTCATAGTGCTCTTTATCTCTTGTTTAGTCATAAAATCTTCCCTTCTCCATAAATCTGACAAGTGAACTATTCTTTGCTCTCCCAGATTGCTTACAGTATCAGCCTTTATATTTAGATTGTGAACCCATTTTGATTTTATTTTGGTATATGGTGTAAGATAATGGGTCTGTGCCCAGTTTCTGTCATTCTGTTTTCCAATTTTCCCAGCAATTTTTGTCAAATAGAGAGTTCTTATTCCAGAAACTGGAGTCTTTGGGTTTATCAAATAGTAAATTACTATAGACATTAGCTATTATTTCTTGTGTACCTAACCTATGCCAATGATTCACCACTCTATTTCTTAGCCAGTACCAAGTAGTTTTGATGACTGTAGCCTTATATTATCATTTTAAATGTGGTGTGGCTAGGCCACCTTCCCTCACACTTCTTTTCATTAATTCCCTTAATATTCTGAACTTTTTGTTATTCCAGATGAATTTTGTTATTCTAACTCTATCAAATAATTTTTTGGTGGGGTAGATAGGTGGCTCAGTGAATAGAGCGCAGCTGGAGTCAGGAGGACCTGAGTTCAAATTTGGCCTTTAGACACTTAACACAAAAACTAGCCATGTGACCTTAGGCAAGTCACTTAACCCCAATTGCTCTACCTTTCCCCCTCCAAAAAGCAAAAAAAAAAAAAAAATCTGTAGTTTGATTGGTATGGCACTAAACAGGTAGATTAATTTAGGTAAAATTGTCATCTTTATCAAATATTAGCTTAACCTAACCATAAGCAACTTATGTTTTTCCAGTTATTTAGATCTGACTTTATTTGTGTGAAAACTATTTTGTAATTGTGTTCATATAGTTCCTGGGTTTGTTTTGGCAAGTAGACTCCCAAATATTTTATAATATGTACAGTAACTTTAAATGGAATTTCTCTTTCTATTTCTTGCTGTTGGGCTTCATTAGAAATATGTAGGAATGCCTAGGATTTGTTTATTTTATATCCTGCAACTTTTCTAAAGTTATTTTTTTATTACAAGTGTTTTTTTACTTGATTCTCTAGGATCTCTAAGTATATCGTCATATCTTCTGCAAAAATGATAGCTTTGTTTCTTCTTTGCCTATTCTAATTCCTTCAGTTTCTTTTTCTTCTCTTATTGCTATAGCTAACATTTCTAGTACCTAACTAGAATAACAGGTGATATTGGAAATCCTTGTTTCACCCCTGATCTTATTGGAAATGCTTCTAGCTTATCCCCCTTACAAATAACACTTAATGATGGTTTTAGGTAGAAGCTACTTAATCATTTTAAGAAAGACTTAATTTATTCCTATACTTTTTAGTGTTTTTAATATGAATGGGTGTTGTATCTGTTGTACCCCAATAAAAGCGAGACAGAAGATTCCCCAAGATTAAGTTTAAAAAGAGGTTCCATAGCCAGGTTACAGTAAGCTGAAATTACAGTGATGTAAGCTGAAACTACAGTGATTGGTCAGTATACATTTGAATTTCCCGCCAGCGAGAAACCCTAGGCTGGGACTCCGGCCCACAGATCAATCAAGGGAAAGCAAGGGGTGGGGGGTCCTGCCTGTTTACAGATCAAACAAGGGAAAGCAAGGGGTGGGGGTCCTGCCTGTTTACAGATCAATCAAGGGAAAGCAAGGGGTGGGGGGGTCCTGCCTGTTTACAGATCAAACAAGGAAAAGCAAGGGGTGGGTGTCCTGCCTGTTTACAGATCAATCAAGGGAAAGCAAGGGGTGGGGGTCCTGCCTGTTTACAGATCAATCAAGGGAAAGGAAGGTGGAGTTCTCTGCTTAACAAATCAATGAAGGGAAGGGCAAAGTGGAGTAATGTCCAACAGTATTTTGTCAAAAACTTTTTTCTGCATCTATTGAGATAATCATATGGTTTCTACTAGTTTTGTTGTTGAAATGATTATGCTGATAAGTTTTCCTAATATTGAACTATCCTTGCATTCCTGGAATAAATCCTACCTGATCAAAGTGTATTATTTTTGTGATAAGTTGCTGTAATCTTTTTTGCTAATATTTTGTTGAAAATTTTTGTTTCTGTATTCCTTAGGGAAATTGGTCCATAATTATCTTTCTCTCTTTTGGCTCTTCCCAATTCAGGTATCAGAACCATATTTGTTTCATAAAAAGAATTAGGTAGGACTCCTCCAGTTTTCCCAAATAATCTGTTAAGTATTGGAATTAATTGTTTTTTTATATGTTTGATAGAATTTGCTTGTAAATCCATCTGACCCTGGAGATTTTTTCCTAGGGAGTTCTTTGATGGCTTCTTCAATTTCTTTTCTTTTCTTTTTTTTTTTGGAGGGCAATTGGGGTTAAGTAACTTGCCCAAGGTCACACGGCTAGGTTTTTCTTTGTGTGTGTGTTAAGTGTCTGAGGCCAGATCCAAACTCAGGTCCTTCTGACTCCGGGACCAGTGCTCTACTCACTGCACCACCTATCCACCCCTCAATTTCTTTTCCTGAGATAGGGTTAAGTATTTTACTTCCTCTTCCATTAATCTGGGCAATTTATATTTTTGTAAATGTTATTCCATTTCAGTAAGATCGTCAAATTTACGGGCATGCAGTTGCGCAAAATAATTCCTAATTATTGTTTTGATTTCCTGTTCATGGAAGGTAAATTGACTCCTTTTGCTTTTTGATACTGATAATTTGGTTTTCTTTCTTTTTTAAAAATCAAGCCGATGAAAAATTTATCAATTTTATTGATTTTTTAAAATAAAATCAGCTTAGTTTTATTTATTATATTTATTATTTTTACTTATTTATTTTATTAGTTCAATACTTTTCTTAATTTCAATTTTATTAATCTCTTTGGTTTTCAGTATTTCTAATTGGGTATTTAATTGGGGATTTTCAGTTTGTTCTTTTTCTAGCTTTTTCAGTTGCATGCCTAATTCATTCATCTCCTTTTTCTCTACTTTACTCATGTAAGCATTCAGAGATATAATAAAGCTTCCCCTAAGAACTGCTTTCGCTACATTCCATAAGTTTTGGTATGTTACCTATTGTCATTCTCTTGAACAAAGTTATTGATTGTTTCTATGATTTATTTGTTGTTTGACCCATTAATTCTTTAGGATTAGATTATTTAGTTTCTACTTAATTTTTAGTCTGTCTTTCCATGGCCATTTATTACATATCATTTTTATTGCATCATAACCCAAAAAAGATGCATTTAATATTTCTGCCTTTCTGCATCTCATTGTTAGGTGTTGTAGCGGCAAGCACCCCAGCATCCCCAGAGTGGCTGCCAGCACAAGTTCTTAGATCTGCTTTTGTAAAGGAAAGCAACTCAAAATCGGTTAACAAGCTCACTTTAATCAAACAAACATATATTACCTAGTTCAGGGGGAAAAGGTCAGCACCCCGAACTTCAAAGTATACAGACATCAAACAGACAGGCTTGCAAACTGTCCAACCATTATCAATACCAAAATCACTGTTACCAGAGAGGGAAGCATCAACATCTGGGTTTTCAAAGGGGAGGGAGGGGCTGTCAATGGTGTAATGGAAATGCAGATTTGAAGATCTTCCCTGCCCCTAGGCCCTTTGATAGGCTTAAGTGACTCTGAGAACCTTCTTTAATTTGAAAGTATACTCTGCCCCCTAATAGGCTGAATGTGGTCACATGGAGCCTGTGGCAGGAGGCTTGGTTTTCAGGAATGACCACACCTTGATGCTGTGTGATTGGGCAGTGAGTCAAGAAGGTTGTTACATTCTCTGATCCAGGAGAAGGCTATATAAACCCTGATGAGAGGCTTTGCTTTGGGGCTCACTTTGAGAAGTGTTGTGTGATTTGACTAGATGAGACTCTGGGCAGCCATTGAGAGCCCCCAGGCTTTGAAAACCCAGATGTTGATGCTTCCCTCTCTGGTAACTGCGATTTTGGTATTGATAATGGTTGGACAGTTTGGAAGCCTGTCTGTTTGATCTGTCTGTAGACTCTTAAGTTTGGGGTGCTGACCTTTTCCCCCTGAACTAGATAAATGATATATGTTTGTTTGATTAAAGTGAACTTGTTTTTGAGTTGCTTTCCTTTTGAAAAGCAGATCTAAGAACCTGTGTTGGCAGCCACCCTGGGGATATTAGGGTGCTTGCTGCTACAAATGACTGCCCAGAGTCTCATCTAGGCAAATCATACAAGAAGGTTCTCAGAGTCATTTAAGCCAATCAAAGGGCCTAGGGGCAGGGAAGATCTTCAAATCTGTATTTCCATTACAGGTGTTTATGTCCTAGTACATGGTCATTTTTTGTGTAGCTGCCATGTACCAGTTTTCTTTAGAGGTCTATCATATATATCTTCTCTAAAATTCTATTCACCTCCTTAACTTCTTTCTTTCTTATTTGGAGGTTAGATTTATCAGGTTCAGAGAGGGGGAGGTTGAGGTCCTCCACTAGTATAGTTTTGCTGTCTGTTTCTTCCAGTAATTCCCGTAACTTTTCCTCAAAGAATGTGGATGCTGTACCACTTGATGCATATATGTTTAGTAATGATATTACTTCATTGTTAGTAGTTAGCAGGATATAGTTTCCTTCCTTATTTCTTTTAATTAGATCTATTTTTGGTTAGGCTCCTACAGGGTTGCGCTGGCTGCTTGCTGCCAACCCACCGAGCTGTCCTCAGCAGGTGTTTAGCTTCTCTGTGTCATTTTGTGGGTTCTGTAGCTCCAAAGTTTCTTCAGAGTCACCTTTTACATGAATTGGAGGACTTGAGAGCTGGAGCCCCCATTAATGCAGGGGAGATGACCTGGGAGATAAATGGGGAATCAAGGGATTGGAGGAGATGGGATGGAATGGGATTGCTTGGGGTTGGCCTTGATAAGGAGTAAGGCCACCTCATCATGTGGGACAGGAGTGAAGGAGAAGAAAGCAGCAGAATTTATCTGAGAGAGAATATTAAAGAAGCAGGGAGAATAAAGAGTTCAAGGTGAATGGTCTCAATTTTTTTCTGTAAATTATGAGGCAAAGTTCTCAGCTGAGGGAATGGAGGAAAAGGAAATCATGAGAGGTTTGAGGGGGAATGAAAAGCTTTAAAAGAGCCACTGTGGAGGGGGACAGTGGGATAATGAACTGATGAGACAGGTCAAGTAGGACCAGTTGAAGTAATGTAACAAATTTATAGTGTACCCAGTCAGGGTAGTGGCTTGATTTTTTTTCTCCACCTTAATACAGCCTCACCTGTGTGCAGACAAGTAAAGGTGGCAAACAGTGGGAGCAATCCATGGTTGAGGCTGGGCAGGAAATAACTGGTGAAATGATACTGGATTCAAGAGCTCTGGCTCACTGGTCATACACCCCAGTACCACCCCCCAAGACCATGATCCAGATCCAAGCAGGTCAAAGCAAGAGTGATTACCCTCTGAATAGTTGCTTGATCCCCCTGCAGTCTGCAAGCAGGAGCTCCTGAAACAGCCTGGCAAAGGTGGCTGCAAAATTGTCATGCCTCTGCTGCTTCTGGCTCCGGGGGCAGGGGCTCCACAGTGCTCTTGGTCCCCCTATTCCCACAGAGTTCCACATTGACCTTTTACTTTCTTTTTGGCATTTATGGGTTGATAAGTCTGGAAACAACCACAGCTGCTGGTGATTATCTCCTGAAGTCTGCTCTGGGCCCACTGCTGGTCGGGCCCCCTAGGGCTGGGAGCCAGGTGGTTCAATGGTGCTGTGCTCAGCTCCCAGCCTGGTGTGTTAGATTCTTCGTGTTGGCCTGCCAGGCTTCTTTTAGTGGGAGCTTTGTTTCTCTTTGTGGGTTCTGTAGCTCTAAAGTTTGTTTTGGAGTCATTTTTTTACATATATTGGAAGTGATTAGAGGGGAGCCTACACCAAGTTTGTACTTCTACTCCGCCAACTTGGCTCTGCCCCTTCATTCCCCCCTTCATATATTCTTAAAACTTAAATTTCTCTGATTACTTTTTTGTATTATTCAAAAATTGCTTTGCTCTGCAGAAACATTAACTTTAAAAATCTATTTTTTCTGAGACAAAAACGTTCTTTGTATAAATTATTTAATTTCAGTCCTCACTGCAGTCATGAAACCTGATGAGACACCTATGTTTGACCCAAGTCTATTGAAAGAGGTGGACTGGAGCCAGAATACTGCAACATTTTCTCCAGCCATTTCCCCAACCTACCCAGGAGATGGTTTGGTTCTGAGGCCCCTTTGCACTGCAGATCTAAACAGAGGTAGTGATTAATTTCACATTTATTAATCATGCCTTGAATTGGTTTACTCTTATCTGTGCTAATAAAAGCCAGTTAACATTGATTCAGATGAGATTTAAGGTTATGTTTATGATGTATTTTTTTAAATCCTTATTTAAATATGAAGGTTGAAATACTGTGTTCAA
The DNA here is from genome assembly GCA_011680675.1 of Gymnobelideus leadbeateri. Classification (NCBI taxonomy): domain Eukaryota; kingdom Metazoa; phylum Chordata; class Mammalia; order Diprotodontia; family Petauridae; genus Gymnobelideus; species Gymnobelideus leadbeateri. Next base: position 56,555 of record WOXC01006756.1, read on the forward strand.
CATTAAATTAGATATACAATGAACATAATTCAGGAGGAATGGTAGAGATATACCTTTTCTCCTCACCCTCTCCACTTTTACTTTTTGCTTCTCTCTCCCATTGAAATAACTTACTAATAAATAAGTGCTTTGATTTAAAAGGACCATAGATCTCTTTTCAGGCTATAGGAAATTACTAAGTAGGTCCTCTTTCAACTTCTCCAGTAATATTTTTCTCAGATTAAGCCACAGTGGAAAAATCTCATATAAAATGAAACTGATTATACACAAATTAGGCAAACTGAAATAAATATCTAAAGCTGGAGCAAAATGGCTGGCATTTCCAGCTTAAAGCTATGATTTTTGATGATGTCTATTCCTGTGGCTACAAGAATAAAAAAAAAAGTCCTTTGAGAAAAAGCATGTTCGCTTTTAAAACAGCAGCTTATATGTTTTGGTACCATAAATTTTGGGATAACAAAAACATTTTTATGTACATGTATTGTGTGATAGTTGTGTGATAATTGATATCATTTATAAATGCAATCCATTTATGGTTTTTTTTTTTGTCTTGAAAAATATAGATTTTACTTAAAATAAATACTGCCCTTTGAGAGATGTGATACTTAAATGGTTTTTTGGGGGGAGTGGGGAGGGAGGTAGGAGTTGTGATTGCATGTAAAAACATAGACCTAGGTTTTAGTTTCTTCCAAAATATACCTTTGCTTTAAAAAATTGTCATTTTATATGAAATTTGTTTTTCTGAACTAGGATTTTTTAAGGTACTTGGTCAACTGACAGAAACTGGAATGGTCAGCCCTGAGCAATTTATGAGTGAGTATACATTTATCTGTTATTTGAAAAGGAATAAAGGAAAGGTAAGTTGTTCTTTGTGTGGGCTTTGTTCTGCCCTAATGTGTGTCTGCATTTGGGAAAACAAATAGAAAAATTAGTTAAGTATTCATTATGTATATGGTTTACCTTAGTTGAAGGTTGAAATATAACAAAGATGATTGATGTATCTTTATCTCTCTATCTGTGGATTGATGCAATTCTTACCCTGGCTTGGGGAGTTTCTTATGCTGTATAGCTATCATAGCGTAGGTTCCATTGAATGTGCATACTGCATATCAAAAAACAGTAGGCTTTTGTTTTAATATATTTTTCAAAATGTTATCTCCATTTGAGACTGGGATATAATTCTTCTCAATCTCTAGGTAATTTTTCATAATAGATGATTATTTTTCTTCACAATTGAAATTTGAATGTAGCTGGCAAAATAGTCTAAAATGCTCAGCAGACAGACCTCCTAAAGTCATACATCGGTCATGTAATGATGTCTTTTCCTATTCCTACAGGATCATTTGAGCACATGAGGAAATCCGGGGATTATTATGTTACAGTTGTAGAAGATGTCACTCTAGGGCAGATTGTTGCTACTGCTACTCTGATAATAGAACATAAATTCATCCATTCATGTGCAAAGGTATGCTTTTCTTATTCCAGCCTGTGAGAATAAGTTTGACGTTCCTTGACAAAATGGAACAAATGCATTTAAACAATGTTAGTGTTAAAGACAGCTATAGAAGAGCAGTAACTTGAGTCAGGAGATCTGTCATGACAGTCTTCTGATTCTAGGCAATTCACTTAATCTACTTGAGCTGGCTTCCTTTAGCTTTAAAATAGGAATTATACTTTTATTCTTTTACCCTGTAAGGTTTCATGAGAAAAGTGCTTTGTTAATTTTAAGTGCTGTAACAAATGAATAATTTCCATGTTGTATGTTGTAAAATTAGAAATCTGTTACCGTGGAAAAAATTTTAATCCCTAAATATAGCAAAATTATACTTAATAATTGAAATTGGTCTTAGTGTATGCTGATAAATACAAAGAAAAACAAGCATGGAGTGAAGCTGATAAATACAAAGAAAAACAAGCATAGAGTGAAGTTAGTAAGGACTGAGTAGACCAAAAAGTTAAGAATTGGGTAAAGAAAAAGATCAGGTCATGTGCATGGTCTTAGAAGCAAGTTTCGGGAACTATTGCTATGCTAGTTGGTACCTTTAAAGGTAGCAATGCTCTTCCAAAAAGTCCTGTCAGTTTTAAAGCATTGATTAATGGGTCTGAAGAGAATAGTCAGGGGCGAGTGGGAACAAGATGGCAGACTCAGGCAGGGAGGCCAAATTATGACTGAACTATTGCTTTTTAAAAAGGTGAGTTGGTGCTAAATGAGGCATCGTTATATGATTGTGAAGAAATCATTTAGACCCAGAAAAGTTACGAGATTTGCCCAAGGTCACACATCTCCTAAGTAGCAGGGCTGGAATCTGAACCCAGGTTCTGATTCCAAGTCCAGTGCTCCTCATAAGATGCTGTCCTGTTTCCAGGAACATTACAGAGACAAAAGCACATAAAACTGTATTCTGGTAGCAATGCCACGCAAGCTTCTTATCAAAATGATGCCAATAAAGACTCTGTTCACTTGCTAATTTATCAGACAAAAGGCGCCTTTTTAAACTAAACACAAGAATAAATATTTTCACAGAGAGGAAGAGTAGAAGATGTTGTTGTGAGTGATGAATGCAGAGGAAAACAACTGGGAAAATTGTAAGTATTTTGCTACAGAAACAATAACTCTGGGTAGATAAGGTATTCTTCATACGTAATGAATTCTTGTCAAGAATTGGTGGGGGGGGAAAGGAGGGGGAAAATGTGAAACTCAAGGAATTGTGGAACTGAATCTTGTAAACTAAAAGTAAACAAATTAATAAAGACAAAAAAAAAAAAGATTGAATTAGGGGGAGAGCGAGGTGGCAAGGTGGATAGAGTCCTGGACCTGAAGTCAGGAAGACTCATCTTCCTGTGTTTAAATCTGGCCTCAGACACGTAGTCGCAGTGTGACCCTAAGCAAATTACTTAACCTTGTTTGCCTTCCCAGTATCTTTGCCAAGAAAACCCAGAATGGGATCGTGAGTTTGGACACCACTGAAAAATGACTCAACACTAAAGCTGAGTTTAAAGTCTTACAAAATTGATTAAATACCTCATTTGAAGTTACGTTATACCTTTTATGTTCAAAACAAAAAATATTCAAGCTAGTTTTAGAATTCCAGTATAAGTTTAAAAAGCTGTATTTTTTCGTGGCAACTTCTAAGATATAAGCTGTAACTGGCAATAATTAACTAGGACCCAGAGATCATTGTAATGTCACTCCATGGTTTTAGAATCCTAGAAAGGACCCAGGACTCACCATGCCACCATACTGTCTCTCTTGGCAAAGTTTTCTAAATATTAGCCATTTGTCACTATGGGCAGAAGGGCAGCAAGTTTGAAGTCCTAAGATTTGGGTTCAATTCCTTGACCTTACTGCTTGTTACTTGTATGACTTTGGCAGCTCTGTAAACTTCTTTGAGCCTGAATTATGTGAAATGATGAGATTGGGCTAGATACCTTTTAAGGTTCCTTTTAGCTTTAAATCTGTGATATATTTTGTTTTAAAAAGATTCACATTTGTACTAAAGTCTATATGAGAAATACCATATGGATCTGAGTAATGTTCAATTCCATTTAGTCTCTCACATTGGTACAAAAGACAAATGTGGGAGGAATATGATTTTTCACTGTGACATCAACTTCAGATTTAGAGATTTATCACAAATAGCCTCAATAATCCATTATAGATTTATTATTTTAAAAACAAAACTTACTTTTTTAGTGCCTTTTAAAATTGTATTCATTCCCAAATATAATCCTATAAATTTTTTTGTAACAAATTTTAAAAGTATTAAAGAGGAATACACCAAATTAAATGTTTACAAGGTATATACAGAAAATGAATACAAAAACAGGGCTTGGGACATCAGAAGTACTGATTCTAGGATGGTTAAGAACAAAAACATGCTTTGATATATTGAAATCAACCATTTTTTGTTGTTTCTTGTTTAATCATGTCTGACTCTTTTATGTCCCAATTTGTGGTTTTCTTGGCAAAGGTACTGGAATGGTTTGTCATTTCCTTCAACTCATTTTATAGATGAGGAAATAGGCAAAGGGCCTTGCCCAGGGTAATCCAACTAGTATCTGAAGTTTTTGAGCTCAGGAAAATAAGACTTCCTGACTCCAGGCCCAGCCTCTCTACACTACCTACCTAGCTGCCCTTCACCATGGAAAGTAGGAGCTTCTCAACTCTTAACTTGTGTTTACTTTTTTTTCCTTAAAGCCATCTAGAATTTTACTTGTTGCAACTAATTATAGGTTGGGTTTTTAAAACTACTTTTTAACAGTTCAAATGTAAATATTTTGGTTTCATTTCTAGTTCATGTTAATTAGATTAAAACAAATGCCTGGTTAAACCTCAAAAGTAGTTGGAATTTGTTTTTAAAATGAAATGCTGAAAACTTTATCTGCAGAATTGTTTCAGTAGATCTTAGAAGCATGAATATACCCCTTCCTAGAATGAAAAAGTGTTTTTGTCTTTTGGCAAATATTTTCAGCAGCTCAAAAAATACTACCATCTTATTTCTAGAAACCATTTTGTATTGATATCTTGCAGTTGATATAAATGTGGAGATTCAGTTATTTCATATTTAAGCTTTAATCACATTTTATATTTTAATTTGAGAACTTTGAAAGTGCATAATTTTTTAAAAGGGCTGCCATCAAAAATTCATCTCTCTTTTAAAAAGCTATTAAAAATGACTTTATTCTTTTTTCAGGTTATTGTCAACTCTTACTCTGCTAAGTAAAAAACTGAACTGTTACAAAATTACCCTTGAATGTCTTCCACAAAATGTTGGTTTCTACAAAAAGTTTGGATATACTGTATCTGAAGAAAACTACATGTATCACAGGTTTCTAAAGTAATGATGGCAAGAATAATTTTTAGAATAAAAGCAAAGAAATTTACTGCAATAAGGCTATTCTTTTAGAAAATCAAAGTATTTTATTGTTACAAAACCAGTGACACCTCCCTTTCCCCCATAAAATATTGGACAAAAATTTTTAGTCCAGAAGTTTGGCATATTAGATTAAATTGGATTGGCGAAGCATGCTTTGATACTAGACTATAAATGAATGTTATGAAGGAGATGGCTTTTAACCAAATGAATATATTTTTAACTTGAAATTTTTCCTGTATTTTTCTAAAGTTGGGTTTTATTTCTTTGTAGTCAGGGTATAGAGTATCTGTTTACTGTCTTATTTGTTTTCTATCTTCCATCTTATTAAAAAGAAAGATTGTGTAAGAGAATACCCTGTAGTGTACAGAAATTGTTAGAGAACTAGTTTCTTTGATTATAATAAAAAACTGACATGGGTTTAATTGTAAGCTGACTTCTTAATAAACTAGCTATTGTAACTCACTGAACACAGATATATTTTGGAGAGGTAATAATAATGTTGGCAAATATCAGATTATAGCTTTATAAAAAGTTAAAAACCTTCCTTTTTAAGTATTTTAATTTGATAAAAACCTGAATATGTGGGGAGGGGAGAATGATGAGATTACCTGTGAAATTTAATGTAGCTCATTTTATCCAACCATGTCAACATAATTTGACTTACACTAAATTTAGGCATCTGTATTTATTTGATAGAGGTACTATGCATTGTGGCAATCTTAATTTTCCCCAATTCTGAAAAACAGAACTATCTCAGCTTTTAGCACACATTTAGTCTCTAGCTTTTGAACATTTTTACGGGAAAATCAAATTGCATTTGTTGCATTCATAACATTTGATGGGGATTTATTTCTCAGTGATAACATGCACTTTTTAGTATTTGCTGTTTAATTTTATTTTTAGTATCAAATAAATATGTAAAATTACTGTTCACATGAATAGTACTTTATTGATAGAACTGTAAAATTTTTCACGTTTCCTCCTAGTAATTCTTGAACGTCTAGGTCCTCAGGTGTTATTTATTAGCTGTTTGCAAAATAATTAAAGATAATCTGTTTTCGTCACCTGTTATTGTATTTGCTTTGCTTCTCATCCCTACCAACATGGCTAGTGCTTTTTCTGGATATGCTATCTTAGATTACTTTTTTCTTTTGCTTTTTGGAGGGCAGTTGGGGCTAAGTGACTTGCCCAAGGTCAGACGGCAGGTTTTGTGGTGTCTGAGGCCGGATTTGAACTCAGGCCCTCCTGACTCCAGGGCTGGTGCTCTACCACCTAGCCGCCCCAGATTGCTTTTTTTTTTTTTTTTTTGCTTTTTGGGGTTAAGTAACTTGCCCAAGGTCACCTGGCTAGCTTTTGTGTGTGTTAAGTGTCTGAGGCCAGAACCGAACTCGGGTCCTCCTGACTCCAGGGCTGGCACTCACTGCGCCACCTAGCCATACCCAAAGATTACTTTTAAAGAACCAGGTATAATAGATTTACAGTAAGCCATAAAAAGCCATCCGGTTTTTATTAAAAATCAAGATTCACTGATTCACATAGTTGAGTTGAAGACCTGTGAAATAAATTAGGAAAACTTGCTGGAAAGAAATGAAGTGGCACCAAAACAAAATAAAAGGAAAAAAAATCACACCCAAGCTGGTGATTTATTAAAACTTTACTCTCAATGATTCCTATTACTAGATCTAAGAGAATCTAAATTCTAAGCTATAGACGTAGGAGGATAATTTAGCTGGTATTTAAGTATTTGAAGGGATGTGACAAGGAAGAAGGATCTGACTTACTCTGTTTGAATTCAGAAGGCAGAACTAAGCAGTGAACATAAGTTGCAGGAGGGGCCAATTTTGACTTCCCAGTAATTATAGCTATCCAAAAGGAAAATGGAATGCTTGAAGTATATTCTTGTTCAGATGCTGGTTGGACTAAATGGTTCCCATGGTCTTTTCCAACTCTTGAAGGTTTCTATGATACAATAATTATAACTTAAAAAAAAAAAAAAACCAGACATTAAAATGGTCAGCTTTGGTGATTTAAAAAATGTAGATTAGATTAAAAACTGAACTGAAACTAAAACATTAAAAAATCCATTCACATTTTTACATAACTGGAATTTTAAACCAATCTGGACCACATTATTAGGAAAGGTACTTAGAAAATGTAAAGTTTGAACCATTGGACTATACTATACACAGTATCAACAGAAAATATAAAACAATTTATTCATGATTATTAAGCAGCTAAAATCAGTTTTAAATGAATAAATTCTTTTTTCCAGACAGTGGCACAAGATGTTGAATCTATTTTGTATGGAGTTTAATTCACAAAATAAAATTTTAGTATTTTGTGCAAGAACTAGTAAGTAGCCTTTGTCCAAGATACATTTGTTAAAAGCAGAATAAATTAAACACATTACCTATACAAAGACAAGCTGTTATTTCTGAATAATTTTGCTGCATAGTAAATTACAACTACATGTCAGTAAAATGTTAGCAATTCAGGATGCACCTTGAACTGTGAGGTATGACATCTCCCTAAAAGAGGAAGCTAGTATGTAAACCTGAATATTTTAAGTGATTTTTAGCTGCCATGAAGGGGTAAAAGAAACTCATTAATCAAAAATTAAACCATTGAATCTCAGGGTCCTGGAAATTTTTGTTTTTTTTGTAACGAAGTTTCAATTAACAACCATTTCTGAAAGCACAATGATCCAGATGAACACTAATAAAAAATTTTGTCTGGTCACCACTGTAGAATTATGCAGTTGGTTGTGTAGACTGTATAATAAATTGAGGTCCTAATATGTATATTCCAGCTTTCCAAACAAAGATTTTAGTTGTGTTTCAGATTTAACTAAACTGAATCACTATGAATAAAGTTAAGAGACCTTTACAGGGAAAGAAATAGTTAACATTTTCAGACAGTAGTAACCTCTTGTTTCTCCTGAAGGATAAGATCAAAAACTAACATTTTGCTTCAGAAGTTAGAGGTGAGATATTAGCAAAAGTTCTCTCAAATTCCTTACCTTATAGAAGTAATAGAAGTAACCATTAAACAGAAATTACTTGTCTTAATTTTTTCTAGACTAGAGAAAGTACCATGAACAAAATGACCTGATCAGAAGCAAGAAAAAAATTTTAATTGCAACATTTGAAGCATAATCATTTAGCAAAATGTTACTTTCTCCTGCAATAAAGTAGATCTTCATGCTGCTGTGTACCTGTGTGATTGTGATGTAATTTTACTTTAAGCCTACATATGTCCTAGATTGGGCATTAAGTCACATTGGCTGATAAACCCTAAAGAAAGTGATTTTTAAAAATGTATTTATAATAAAAATTATAATGGATTATTTAAAACAAAATTCTCAATGCCTTGGGTCACTGGCCTCCTTCATGCATCAAATTTAGATGAAAATTTTAGATCATTAAACAAAGGAATCACAAACTAAAGCTGGAGAAATGAATGGAAAATATTCACAACAGGAAGATGAGACTTAGAAAATCAGTACCAGAATGAAGATTTTCTGTAGGCATTAATTTCACTCTCAAGACAACTGACAAGTCTGTGAGATACTATTTAACTTAAGAGTGCTACAAAGGCACTTCAGTGATAGCATATTATCAGACAGCAAGAAAACAAGCAAAAATACAACAAATACCTAAACGCAAATTAATGGGTACATTTAAATATGCATTTCTAAAAAATCAAAGGAAAGACAATTTTGAGAGACAAGCCTAAACTTTTGGGTCTACGTGAAGTATTTTTAAAAGTTAGTGGAAAATGACTACAGAATGAAGCTCGGTATGCATACTGAGAATATGACTTAATAGTAAGGGCTAGATGACATAGATCCACTTAAAGCAAAAGCTGACATCACCTGACATCACCAACTGGATTTTGGTTAAGTCTCCAGTGAAAATCTGTAATGTAATAATGAGCACTGATGCTTCAAAATGGAATAGATAAGTAGTAAGAACATTCTAGATTACTATGTGGTTTTGTTAAGTTATCATACCTTTTTTACTGATGATTTTAGGTATTTTAAAAGATTATATAACTCATGACATTCACAAATTGTTATAGGAAGCCAAAAGGATATGCCAACTAAGTGGGACAACATAAAATGTCTTAGTCAACCTGAAATATTAAGTAAACTACTCTCCCAAAAATGCTGTATGATTTAATAATGTATGTTTTTAGAGAAAATAACAAGGCCTTAATAAGTGCCTACCAGAAAAAATCCATGAAGCACTCAAAACATAAGCACTGAGCATAGTGAAGAGTGGGTTTTGTTTTTGCTATCCAACAAAAAAAGGTGAAACAAAACTCACTTCTGTTTCAACATTTTGGAAAAGCAATACATGCTATTTTTTATACCTTTTGTATTTGTCAGTAAAAATATTAAAACCAAAGACCCATAAAATGTGCTTCCTTAAAATACTGGTTAAGTAACTGATCTAGAAACCATTCCAAAGAGAATCTGAGAATCTCATACTCATAAAGATAGCACAAAATGGGTTGGGAAGAATGTGGTCCATTTTAAACAATTTGCTCACGTTTTTACAATAGGCTTTATAATTCCAGTTAAAAACTTAATTTTTTGCAAATATTTTTACTGCTCCTAAGTGCTATCCAATTTGTAGGCCATAATAAATAAAGCTAATTTTAGAAATAATAGAAGGCACTTTTCTACTTCTTAGAATTAAAAAAACAAAACAAAACAAAACCCAGTATGACACTTACTGAATATATGTAACCTGTATTTGGAATAGTTCTGGACAAAAGTAAAGACTAGACACTTTTCCAAAGAACAGAGATAAACCGGCTTTAACCCAAAGAAAACCCCAAAAGGAAAATTTACTTGGAAAAAGGAGGTATTTCCTCCTTCTTTAAAAGTTTTACATAGAAAAAAAAAAAAAAGTTTTACATAGGTTAGCCAATGCAGTGATGAGGGAAGCTGAACCAATGACATGATTTGAAGTATATCGCAGAAGTCCAAGGAAAGTTTTCCAAACACGAACGGTGTTCAAGGTACATACACTTTTACTCAAAATGTGGCAGATTCTTGCATTACTATTTCTGTAAGAAGTTCTACGATAAACTGAATTGTAAAATTATTTTAAAAATGTATAAACACAAAATGAATTTTAACAAACTTTTCTTTAGTAAATTGTTATAAATTACAAATAATTTTTATAAACAAGCCTCCCCAACTTGCATTTTGTTTTAATGTGATAACTTTATATCATACAAATAAAGACATTTTCAAGTATGAAAAGTGCATTATTGCAATAATACTTATTTGCAAGTCCAAAAATCTTGTTTTATAATAAAACTCTAAAGTGTAAAAAAAAAAAAAAGAAAACAATCAGTGCCATCTATTCAAGAAGTCCATCATTTTCTTACAATGTTGCTTAGCAAGTTGCAGAGAAAGACATTTGGAAGCAACACGTAACTGGAAAGAAGCTACTTGGGTTTTCTCACTTTACATTATTAATGTACTTTCCTCTTCACATACAGGAATTCAAATGCTATATGGTGTTGGTTTGAGGAGCCGTCATCCATTCTGAGCAGCAGCAACTTGCATATTTCCAAATTCCTCTTCTTCTTCATGTGTACGTTTCAAGCTGCCTGAAAGTTATAATATAAACAGAACATAAACTGGGCTTTTAAATAGTTTGGTTGTCAGCATGCATTAAGGTGTTACAGTAGGAAAGTCTAATTTTTTTTATACTTTTAAATTCGTATGTGAGATATTTATCTTAAAAATTATGTCTTGGGGGCAACTAGGTGGCACAATGAGTAGTGCAATAGCCCTGGAGTCAGGAGGACCTGAGTTTAAATCCATCTAAGATACTTAATACTTACTAGCTGTATGACCTTGGGCAAGTCACAACCCCAATTGCCCTCTCAAAAAAAAGGGAAAACTGTGTCTTAAAATACATTAAAGAAAGCAATGAAATGTGGTTTTGTAATGTTTTAGACCTTTGTACCCCTAACAACTGACTTAAGTCAGACCTTTCCAGGAGGAAGAAATATTTTACATTATTTTACTATAGCAGTGATATAGAGTGTACAATATATTAGGTACAGCTATAAATCACCAGTGCTAAAGAGCATGAGAAATCGTTTCATAGCTGCTACTTCCAGATGAGGAATCTATTATGTTCTGCAAGTTTTCTGAGATAAAGGCATCTTTTAAAAAATATTTTTTCAAATATGAGCCATTCAGCTCACTAAAAATAAAAATTTCCCACGACTATTTAGAATGCCCCCTAACAAAATCCAAAATTAATTTCTTTATCTCAATAAAGGGAAAACTGTAGGGAATGGAGGAACAAATTAATAAACAGGCCAGAAGAGGCAGCTTCATCAGTAAATTCTCTTGTATTACTTGCAGTAGTTCCAGAGAACAGTCCCTAAGGGTTGTGTTATAATGGAGTAGGTACTGATGAATACCTGATATTTCTTCCATGAGAGGATTCAAACATGAAAATCATTGATCTTGCACTCTGATAAAATGTAAGAGATTAATTTATTTTCTAATATTAATTTTCTGTTGCTATGTGGTGTAACTGTACTAGAAGTCAGAAGATCTGAATTCTAGACCTAGTTCTACTAATTATTGTGATCTACAAAATGCTATAAAGGGAAGTATACACAACTAGAAAAGTCAGCCTTTAAGATGCAGAATAGTTGTCCAATCTGCACTGGTAAATTCTGATCAATGAAATAAGCTCTCTAACACCAAAATGATCACAGGTCTGGGCAAAAATAAAATCAGAGTTCAACTGTCACCTGACAAACCTCCCCAAATCCTCAAATATTTTAACCACAAACTAATTGTGCTATATGGAAAGAAAAGAGTATATAAGGAAAATTTGTGGTCGAAACCTGTGATTTTCATCTGCACGGGAACCTCCCAGTATGTAAACTTTTTCTACCAATGCAGATCTGCAACCTACCCACAACTGAAAGAGTGACTTCCCCATTGTCACACAGTATGTAACAAAGAAGCAGATTATAAGGCCATCCCTTTATCCACTATATTACATTTTTCTCTCAAGAAATTATTATATCAAGTGAAAATGACTGAAGACTTTAATAGCCCAGCAACAGGATAGATTAAACTTTAATGGAATTGTAATAGGAGACTTTCAGGAGTTCTTATTAGGTCCATGAATTTGTTTTTTGATAATTATTTCAATATAATTGGTTTCCTTCGTAATACATAAATTCCTTTATGCATTCAAAGATTCAAAGAAGTTTATAGACTTCACATACCAGATGGCCAAAAGGGTCAAGAATCCTTATTGATTAATCAGACTGATTAATGTCTTTTTAGTCAACTCTAACATAGATCAAGAGACCAGAAGTTGATAGAAAGATGTTAGTTCTGATGTACATCTTACACACATAATTTTCATAACGATTCACTAGTGAATTATTTTAGCAACTTTCTGTTCTAACGAAGCTGTTTTCCTCCCTGGAAAGTTGCAACTGTTTAGTATTGGTTCAGGTGAAAAAAAATACTAGTTTATATTGCCTTCTTTGTTAGCTTAAGAGAAAATCCTCACCTGCAGTACCAGACTGAACAGATAATGATCTTTCCAGTTGCAGTGGTGACATCATCTGTATTGTTAATTTTGCTAGATAAATGGCTTCATATTCCTATTTGAAAAAAAATTATTGTCAATGTGTACAATGAATTCTTCTGTGCCTACAATAGCAAAACATACAACAAACTCTCCATTTTAAAATAAGGTATCTGGCTGGGATCTAGAATTGCTACAAATACAGACTTACAAATAGCATCCTACTACTTAATAAATTCAGCAACTAACAGTTCAAGGTGGTAGTATGAGCTAGTGAGCTAAGTTCCAAAACTGTATTCTCCATTTCTAGTTGGCTTAAGCATCTGTCCTACCTTTCTCTCAGGATTGTTAAAAGGATCAAGTGAAATTCTATGATACACCAATTAGATGGTACCAAATTAATATGGCACAACTGAGAAGACAAAAATCAACGTTGGCTTTGCAATTCCTTAAAACCAAGAATTGTAAATCAAGGATGTTTTATATCAATCAAGCATTTATTAAGTGTCTATATATATGTATATGTGTGTGTGTGTGTGCCAGAAACTCTAGCACATGTTAAGGAAACAAAGATAAAAGTGAAACAATTCCTGCACTGAAGAAGCAAGGGGAACAACATACACATAAGGCTACACAAAATAGTAATCTTGGAGAGGCACAAGCAGTTAAAGGTAGCAGGAATGGCCTCCTACAGAGAACAGAGCTTCAATTAAGGATGAAGCAAGTCAAGAATTTATTACAAGACGAGATCGAGTATTCCAGGCATTGAAGACAGCAAGTGGAAAAGCACAGGCAGGAAATGGAGTACTATGTATGAGAAGCAGGAAGCAGTAATGTGTAACGACTAAAAACAAAACAAAGCAAAAAAAAACAAACCACAGGTGGAGTAGCTACATGGTGCAGTGAATAGAGAGCCCTGGAGTCAGGAAGACCTGAGTTCAAATGTGGCCTCAAATACTTGACACACACTAGCTGTGACCTTGGGCAAGTCATTTAACCCAATTTATATTTAATAGGGAGCCTAAATGAGTAGTGGGAGTGGTGCAGTGGGGTTTGACATGGTCAAAGCCGAACTTAGGAAAACCACTTTATTAACTGTGGAGGACAGATTCAGATTGAGAGACACCAAGTAGTAATTTATTGCAATAGTTCAGGAAAGACTATCTGAAATAAGGTAATGGCTGTGTGAATGGAGCAGTTCGATACAAGAGATGAAGAGATGACAAGATTTGTCAAATGACTAGACATATGGCATGAAGAAGTAAGAAATTTAGCATAATAGTGAGATATGAACCTGGATGACAGGAAGAATGGTGATGCTTTTAACAGAAACATGGGAGCTGGGGTTTGGAAGGAATGATAACAGATTTGGTCTGGGACACAGAGTTTGAGATGTTTGAAAATCCAGTGTAGGAAATTGGTGATGCTGGGCTAAAGCTTGAAATGAGTGTAAAAAGTAATCAGGGATTCTTTGGTATAGAGCAGAGAAGGGAGAGCATTCCAGGCACTGGAACAACCAATGCAAAAGGCATGGAATCAGGAAATGGAAGTTTCATGTATGACGAACAAAAAGCAAAGTACAGTTTAGCTGACCATACAGCACAATAAGGTAAATAATATATAATAAGGCTGGAAAGCTGTGTCCTTACACAGACTATAAAGGACATAAAATGAAAAAGAGTAAGTTTAAAAGCAAGCATAAGCTCTGTGGCTCTAATACCAGGAGTGGAGTAAGGTCTCAGTTATATCTCTAAGCTCAATCTGAAGCTTCCAGGGCAAGAGCCCCAGACCAAAAGAGGGAAACTGCAGAGCTTTCCAGTGGCTGTCAAGCTAGAGTCTACTGATACTCCAACCAGGGGCAAGTCCATAGCTCAGACCCAAACAACACACCAGAAACCTGCAGAATAGGAGGGCACTGATCAGACTTTGCCCTGGATCAGACCCCTCTGGGACCACTGAAAGCTTGAATTATCCCTGAGAGCTTGTAATAACAGGAATTCAATACCTCCACATCCCTTCCTGATTGATCCCATGAGAGCAACAGAAGGAACAGCCCAGTCATTCCCTCCAGAAGTGCACAGAGCTCAGCCCTAACATCAAGTTCAAAATCAGAAAGTAGAAGAAGAATGAACAAATAGAAAAAGGCCTATGATGGTGAGAGGGACGCTCAATGCACAAATCCAGAAGAGAATGACTCCAAAACATTGGCAAGCAAGGCCTCAAAGAAAAAGTTTAGGTACGACTTCAACTAGAATTCCTGAAAGAGATGACACAAGAGTTTTTTTAAAAAGAGTTTAAAAGTTTTTTCAAAAGCTTAAAGTCTGAAATGTTTTTATATATGAAATGAGAGCAGTACAGGGAAAAGTGGAGAAGAAACAGGAGCTATGTAAGAAAGAACTACAAAGGGAAATTACAGTTTGGCACAAGAAATACAAAAATTTAATAAAAAAACAAGCTATCTGGAAATTATGATAGACCAAAAAGATGATGATGACTTGAAATAGCAAGTCGCATAGTATACAACACACATGGTGTACCAGCAACAAGGTAAAACTGTCTCTCTTTAAAGCCACACAAACAGGTCTCCAAACTGTTTTTGAACATATATCCGTATCAAAAAATTTTTTGAGCATGTACTTACACTTATTTCCTTATTTATAATTACACAAAACTATCTTCACAAAAGTAGAAATTCTTTTTTTTTTTTTTTTGCTTTTTGGAGGGCAATTGGGGTTAAGTAACTTGCCCAAGGTCACTCGGCGAGGTTTTTGTTTGTGTGTGCGTTAAGTGTCTGAGGCCAGCTCCAAACTCAGGTCCTTCTGACTCCAGGGCCGGCGCTCTACTCACTGCGCCACCTAGCCGCCCCAAGTAGAAATTCTTAAAAGGATTATATAAAGATGAAATAATGATAATATTTGATCCTAGAATCAAAGGAGAGCTGAGTAGGGAAGTGAGATGGTCAGATCTGTACCCTAGGAAAATAACCTTGAGAACTGTGTGGAGGATAAACTGGAGAGAAGGATGTGAGGCAAGAAGATCAATTAGGAGACTACTGTAGGAGTCCAGAAGAGAGACAGCAGTTGTATGAGTAAAAAGTAAAACCCGAGTGACTAAAAGATTGGTAGTACCCATGAAGAGTTAATAGGGAAGTATGGTAGATACGCAAATTGGAGAGAAAGGTTAACAACAATGAATATCTATGATTAAGATGACAATCCATCAAAGCCTGCTGACCCCGTGTAACATTCTGATCCTCTCAAGATGGAAAGGGGTGAGGCTCTCACTTGTCTCTTGCCATTAAGTCATCTGGGGTAAATTTTTTTAGTAGCATCTGCAGATTTGCTGCGGACAGTGGTTAATTTAGGTTTTAACTTTCCTAACAGGCTGAAACTCACCTCAGAATAAAGAGAGCAGCGAAAACTTGTACAACAAAGGGAAACAATGAAGTGGGTGAGGGCTGGTGGTTGTGTTAGATACAAGCTGTCTCCTGCCTTCCTATGGGTAAGACCCAGGTCATTCTCTTTTTTGCTTTTTTTTTGGAGGGGGAGGAAGGGCAGTTGGGGATTAAGTGACTTGCCCAAGGTCACATGACTAGTAAACGTGTCTGAGACTGGATTTGAACTCAGGTCCTCCCGACTCCAGGGCTGGTGCTCTATTCACTGCGCCACTTAGCCGCCCCTGGCCAGGTAATTTTCACTGTGGAGACCACTGATATAAAGGCCCCAGTGTGGTAAGTATGACAGATATCACCTCCGTTTTACAGATAGGGAGACAAGTCTTAGAGAGGCAAAATGACTTGCCCATGGTCACCTGGTTATTTAAGTATAATAGGAAGCCAGATATCCTGACTCTTTCCACTCTACCATATTGCCTCCCTAATCTTCTGAATTAAATGAGAACTTGTCTACTCCTGCTTTTTTATTATAGAATATAAATCATTGGAGATTAGTTGTTTCTAAGTTTCAGGGTGATGTAATGTCAAATGCCTCAGTTATATTTCTCATTTATTACAGTTCCTTTAAATGAGGTTTTTTGGTTTCAAAATTCAAAATTTTTTGTTTCAAAAGGATCTTTTGTCTTCACACCATCCTGTATTTCCTATTTCCAGATACATACCTCCATTCATCCCTTATAACAAAGAATTTTTTTAATAAAAAGGTGGGGGGAAGCAGATCAGCAAAACTTAAATACCACATAAACCAGTGTTATGTACCCACAGTTAGTCTCCCACCTCAGCAAAGGAGGAAGGGAGGCACATTTTCTTCTCTCTTTCTAAAGGACAAGACTGGTCACTCTAAGTACACAGTATTCAGTTTGGGTTCAAAATGGATTTTAAATTGGTTATCATTGTAATAAAAATTGTGATAAAATCCCAGAATTTAAGATTTGGAAAGGGTCTCAGCAACCATCTAATCCAAACCATGCCCTGTTAAGAATCCCCACTGTAACACAGCTAACAATTAGTCCTTCACCCTCTGCTAGAAGACATTCAAAGAAGGGAAACCCATGACCTTTGAAGGAGTTTCATTCCACTTCAGGATAGCTCTAATTGTTAGAAGTTTCTCCTAGTTATCAGGTCTATACTGACCTCTTTGCTCTTGACTATGCCCCTTGGGCCAAACAGAACAATACTAACCCACCTTTTGCATGACAGGTTTTCAAATACTTAAATATAATTGTCACGTCTGAGTCTTCTCTAAAGCAGACTAAACACCCCCCAGTCTCTTCAACTGCCCCCTCATTTGTCATGGCCTTAAGGTATTTCACCATCCTGGTTGCTCCCCTCTGGATATTTTCTAGCTTATCAATGTCCTCCAACTGTGCTACCTAAAACTGAACGTTATATTTCAAAACAAAATCTGGTGAGGGCAGAGTAAAGACTATCTACTTATTTCTTAGAAGTTAATGCTTCTCTTAATGCAGCCCATGACTATACTAACTTTTATCTGCCACATCACACTGACTCATATTGATCTTGCTCCTAAAGCTTTTTCAGATAAAATGATAGTTCTGCCTTCATCATCTAGTTGTGAAATTCTTTTGTACCTACAATCTAAGATTTTATGTTTTTTCCTGATTTCATTTTACTAAGTTTGGCCCAACTGTTAGCCTGTTAGCATCTCTTTGGATCCTGATGTATCCAGAGTGTTAGCTATCCTTCCCAGGTCATCATCACCTGTCACATTTGATGACCATGCAAACTACATTTTTATTGAATAAAAATGTTAAATGTTTATAAAAAAATGTTAACCAGCACACATCCCTACGGTATATCCTTGAAAACCTCTTGCCAACCTGATATCAAATTATTAATTAACAAGTATTTATCAATTTATCAATCAACATTACTCAATTAGCAAGTACCAACTATATGATATTTAGTTAGAAAGCATATAAGTACATAAAAGGAATCAATCTCTATCTGCAAAGTGCTGACATTTATAACTATTCTTTGATTCAGAATCAATCTTAACTGTATTACTGTCTAATCTACATCTATCTATAGTAGAGTAAGAGACATACTATAGTAATTTGGTTTAGCAAATTAGTGAGATACTATTATAGTACCTTAAAGATCTTAGAATCAAATACAGCACT
Source organism: Gymnobelideus leadbeateri (assembly GCA_011680675.1). Lineage (NCBI taxonomy): Eukaryota > Metazoa > Chordata > Mammalia > Diprotodontia > Petauridae > Gymnobelideus > Gymnobelideus leadbeateri. Next base: position 74,622 of record WOXC01006756.1, read on the forward strand.
CAAGTTATAGCTACCACAACACTAGAAAGCTTACCAAATTAAGAAAATGCCTAAATGAAGAGTAAGAGGAGTGACAGAAGTTACCTGAAGCTGATGGACAAATCCAGCATTAGGATTAATACAAAACCTTCTTTCTTGAACATATGTAAATGCCTCCCTTAAAAATAAAAAAAAAGCTAAAAAAGATGTACCATTAAGTGTCATGAATTTATAGTTCTTTCAGAAATACTGCTTTATAAAATAAAGTATTACCACAGAGTGATGAAATAGAGAAATCAATGGATATGATATCAAGCAGGACCTGAATTCAAATCCTGCTGCAACAATTATTAGCTATGGTAACACTAAGTATGTCACTTATTTAACCTCTTTGAGCCTTATTTCTCTCATCTATAAAACAAGGTTAATTCAATTTACACTACTTATTTATAGGACTGTTATGAAGAAACTTCCCACACTCAAGATTATTGCTAAGACTGGTTTTCATGTATGTTCACATCATATTTCTATCTAGACAGAAGGCTCAGAATTTATCTTGAGCAGAATAATACTTATATTTGTTACAAGGGTTTCTCTCTCTCTCTCTTTCTCCCTTCCTCACCCCCCTCCCCCCATGAGGGTGGGGTAGAAAAGACAAGGGTTATGAATAGGCTTCCAAAAACTGTGAAGAGAACATAAGGCCAAAAGGAATCACAGACAAGCAGGGATGCTTTCATAGTTACATGTTGAATTTATTCTATACTTAAAAAAGCAAAGCAAGTGCTACATAGTAGAAATTTGCAGTTTCACAGACAAATGAATCCCCCCTTTTTCTCTACCATGTAAATGGAATTTTATTTTGTGTTGGTCAAATTCAGAATTAAAAAAAAATTATCTTGGGTGAGAAAAACTAGCTACCTACTACATTTAAATAGAAGCTATACTCCTTTTCAATCCTGTCATGGTAAAGCAGAATGCAGCCAGCCTTTAAAATGTATCAAATGCAAAACATTAGTTCAACAAAATATTTTTTAATCTATCTGTTCAGTATTGATATGGCATGCAAAGAGCATTCCGTATGTTTTTTTTTCCTCTTTTTGATGTAAATTTAAATGGCAACATTAAAAATTCTCCTAACAAATTATCTTACTCCTGTGAAGGAAGCTGACCACAAAGTTAAATGTAGGTAGGTGATCAATAACTTATAGTAGCACTTTTCTCACTATGTAGAGCCAGTCAATTTTATGCCAAAATTCCTTTCTGCTACAAAGAATAAATTAGGCTATGGAGTATTTTCTTACCTGTATTTTACTCCAAATGTTTCCATAATATATGCAATAACTAAGGCAGCACTGAAAAGAAAAATATTTTTAGGATAACCAGTCAAAATTACTCATTAATTAAATACTTTACACAAAGTGTAGCCTCATACCTTCTGGAAATTCCTGCATTTCCATGGACAAGAACTTTTCCTGAAAAACAAGAATTTTGTATTCTAGTAGACATATCTGGGTCATCAACTAAAATATAACGATCATTTCTTAAAAATAATTCACAAAAAAGTTCCTCTCTTTAAAAAAGGCATCTAAAAACAAAACATACTTCTTTGAAGGTTTTATTTAAAAATTCAAAAGCCTCTTCAACCCATGATATTTGTACAAATTTACATACTGAGCTGGGATTTTCTTTTTTTTAATACAAAATGTGATTTTATTGGTATAGGGAGCTCCCATGGGGGAACTTCTACCAAATCAAATCAGTAGCATTAATATTATAATTAAACCATGATAATGCTGGACATAGCAACAAAATTCTATGAAGAGAGTTAAAAGAGCTCAGAAAACTAGAATAATCAACATTGAAAAATCTCTATCCTTTTAAAATAGCAATGAAGTCTAAATCAGTAGCCAAGTAATTCTGATGTTAAAAAAATGCTATGAATCCTCTCCACTGATAATTAAAATTAACTAAGGAAAGAAAGATTTACCTCCTGTTTGTAAACTTCCATCAATAAATTCTTTAGTCTAAAGATAAAAGGTTGCAAAAAAAGAAAAAAGAAAAAAAGAAAACAATTAAGATCTACAAAAAATAAATCACATATAATTGAAAATAGTTCAAGGATATAAATATTAAAAAAAATAAAGCTGTGGAATTTGGGGGTGTTTGTTCATTTTCAAACACTTAAATATTTCAAACAGTTTTAAAACAAAGTCACCAAATACATCCAGAATTCCTAGGGAATGAATAATTATAATTATATGAATATTCCTGATAGCTGAAGACAACAAAGAAGCTCATGCTAAGTAAAAAGGCTACAATATATTACAAAAAAGGACATATAAAGGATAATCTGAGTAAAAAATGTCATAAAAAAAATGAACAAGTGAAAATGATGGGCTAGGTATATGACAAGAACAAGGGCTAGCCAAAGGAGAGTTCCTGTGCTTAACTGATATCCTTGCAATGTCATGGAAAAGTGAGAGTGGCCCCACAGCATCTTAGGTAGGAACTTAGGAGATAATATGTATAAGAAGCATATAAAACCAACTAGCACTCAATCTGTATCCTTAACAGGAGTATACACATCAAAGAGATCACAGGTTCTTTAAGTATTTTACTTAGTTTTTCAAATGCAAATCTAAGTGCACACCATGTTCTATCTTGTTTACTAATATAAGGACAGGGACTAGACCTTTGATATCATGCATATAAGGAACACTTGTATGATGAAATTCCCTCCACCAACGAAGACTGAAGTCTTTTCTGTAACATATAATAGTTTCCTGGAGAACACTTTATAAAGGAGTTAAGCGATTTGCCTAGAGTCATATAGCTAGTATACCAGAGTTAGAACAGGAGGTGAGGTCTTCCTGGCACCACGGCCAGTATTCCATCCACTATGCCAAGCTTCCTCATTAAACAGTATGGTCAATTAACAAGTATTTATTAAGAGCCTACTACATGCCAGGCACAGTACTAAGTACGATGTATTATACTAAACAAAATATATTTGCTTTTGAATGGGTCAGTGCCATCATTATAAATAATAATGATATGCTGTATTTAACTGTGGGTGATGTGGCAGATAGAGCTGAATAACTATGGTCTCAGCTGAAATCCTCTCAGGCATTGATGACAATTTGCTTTGTGGTCATTTGTGTCTTTTTCACAGAGTGAAACATGTAAGGGGGTTTGACTCCCTAGGAAGTATAATAGTTGATATAAATGAGTGAATCAAAGGTTTCAGCCTTCTCTCAAAAGGTTTTTCCCAGAAATTTTCTCCAGAAGTTAGTAATACCAATGTGACTGATGTCCTCGTATTAATGAACACCATTCAAAACATGTATGACTTCTACAGTACTAACACAAAATGGTGTTAAAGAACTTCCCTGTCAGATTGTATCCACTATTCTGTTTCCTATGTACTATTTCTTCACGTTAGACCATTTTGAGAATCTTCACTAAGGTGCTATGGAAAATTTACTCCATAGAATGTTTCATCACTGTCATCAGATTACAACACTATCTTTATTTATTTTTAAACTAGTTCTCCCTATCTCACCCAAACTACAACACTCATGGGCCTAATTTCTGCTGATGGGATGGAAGCTTTGACCTGCTCTATTTCCAACGAGAAGTGGTTCACACCCTCCTAACATAGCCTGGTGGACCCCTGTTCCAAAGGCTCACTACACAGGTGCTGGACTTAATCTGGATACCCAATCAGCTTTCTCCCACTGCAAGATTAAGCTATCTACCAGTCTTAGACTCCCTGGTAGAAGGGTTTGTGGTTTCTTTATATGAAACCAGATGGCAATACTTCTGAAAACTAAGATTTTCCTAGCCCTCTATAATATTCAGAAACAAAGAACACTTAAAACTACCCTAAACGCTGAATCAATTTCCTCATGAAAACTCTTAAATGATACCCCTATGAATCAATGAGGGAATAGGTGGCAGTGAGGAAGATGTTAAAAATATTCCCAGATGCTTCTTCAGGTGAACATTACCATTGTCTGGCCATTAGGAAAAAGTTAGCCTGTCTCTGATATGCTTATGAGCACAGTGATGCCCCTAGGAGGCTGGGATCTAAAATGACTCTGTCCATTCACACTGCATAGGTGTCCTAATGTCTAATGTGTTTTTACTGAGGTACAATGATAGTCTGAGACATAACCAGCCCTTTTAGAACTATAGACACAAATCATGAAGTGAAAAGCTCTCAGCCTCTGGGAAAATAACTAACATAACAAAATAAAACTATGGATATTATACTGAAGTTTTCTGTAATGTTGACGATATTTAACTTATATATGCTTGGTTCTATGACTCCATCAATAAGTCAACCAAATAATAAGCATTTATTAAATGCTAACCATTAGGGGTGGCTAGGGGGCGCAGAGCACTGGCCCTGGAGTCAGGAGGACCTGAGTTCAAATCTGGACTCAGATACTTAACATAAAACTAGCTGTGTGACCTTGGGCGAGTTTCTTAACAACAACTGCCCTACCTTCTCCTCTCCAAAAAGCAAAAAAAAAGCAGCTAACTATGCGTACAAACAAAGAAAAACTAAAATAATCTCTGCCCTCAAGGAACTTAGATTCTACTGGAGAAGACAGCTTGGGTCAAAAGAGGTCAAGAAGTATGAGGATTAAGAAAAGGTCATCAGGTTTACCAATTAAATCACTGGCAATTTTGGAGAGATCAGTTTCAGTTGAGTAATGGGGTTGGAAAGTCAGACTGCAGAGAACTAAGAACAGAGTGAGAGCAAAGGGAGGAGAGGTGAGTCTTTTATGTGCTTAATTACAAATATAATTGTCTAACCTATAGGGATCTATCGAGGCCTCTGGCTTCGTGCCATCTGCACTTTTGATAAGCACATCACTTTGTGATTTTATTCAAGTCACAGACAAAAATGTTTAAAATTCAATGCTACCCTTAGTACAGATCACTAGGGCACACCTCAAGATACTTCCTTTCAGAGTTATTATAATTTAGATTAGGCGTGCTCATTTAAACCAATTCTGAAAACCAAACTGTACTGTGTACTAACATGTTAGCCCACATATTGTTAATATATGGTTATGTTATAATTCCTATAAAGAGGATCAAACTTTTCAAGTCAATGTGATTGATGAAAGTTACTTAGCAACTGGCAAGGATACAAATCAAGGATTTCCCACAACTAGTAATGTTCCAGCTAAACTGGAGCTAACTCTGTACTAGGGGAGGGAATATCCGAGACAATGAGTTCACAGGTCCAATGTGACAGAGCAAAGGTGTTTCATTTTTTTTTTTTGTAACCTCCACACTTAGCATAATCCATTGCACAGAATTTGATATTGCTTGTTGACTGATTAATCCCTTTAAAAATCAAAAAGAGAAAACCACAGTATATCTTTGGTTTTAATGAATAGGCCATTCTTAAAAAGTGAATATAAACTAGCTTCAATTTAATGTTCATATATGCACAAATAAATTTTAATAGCCAGAATAATTTAAGCATTCAAGAAATATTTGCAAAAGGTACCATAACCCTTAAGACACTACAGAAATATGACTTGTTATTACTGGAGTCTTCTAGAAAGGCAGATTATTTCCTTACATAAATTGCAAAATTCTATTCAAAACTATTTGTGATACATACCATTGGGAAAAAACGTATTATATTTTCAACTGGATTATCTGCAATATCTAGTACCAAATACCTGAAAGTAAAATAAATGATTTAGAACTAAATTATTTTTATGCAAAAGAACAAGAAACAATAATGAACACTTCTTAAACCTTAATTATAAGATATATTAAAAGAATGCAAAATTTGGCAGAGGAACAGAATCAATATTCAGTATTCATATTACATCTCATATTGCTTCATAAATATTCTTAAAGTATTCTTTTTTTTTTTTTTGGAGGGCAACTGGGGTTAAGTAACTTGCCCAAGGTTACACGGTTAGGTGTTTTTTTTTTTTTGTTTGTTTGTGTGTGTTAAGTGGCTGAGGCCGGAACCGAACTCAGGTCCTTCTGGCTCTGGGGCCGGCACTCTACTCATTGCGCCACCTAGCCGCCCCTATTAAAGTAGTCTTTTAACATATAGAGGCCTATAATAAACAACATCATTCTCATTTTATAGAAGAAAAATCAAATGACATAGAGGTTAAATATTTTAGTCAAGTTAAAAGATAAAACTTTTATATTTCTCTTTAGCCTCAGTCCTAGCCTAATGATTTTTAAAAAACAGTATTTTTCCCTAACATGTCAAAACAAATTTCAGCATTCATTTCAGAATTCATTTCAAAAGATTTTGAATTTTGAAAACATTTTGAAAAATCCAAATTTTTCTCCCTCCCCCCTTTCCTACTAATGATTTTTTAAAAGCATATGACTTCTTCAAAGGAACATCCCAATAAAACTTGATATTTGTGTTTCCTTAGTTCATATCCACAAGTTACAACATAGTTCTTAGTAGTCTCTGAATAAATGCTTGTTGACAGGATACCTCCCAAATTAGAAGAGTAGGAAGAAGTAATGCAACCCAGTTATCTGTCATAACTGTTTTTCAAAATCCTAGAATATGCACCAAATCAATTCTTGACTGATGATTTAAGAAAAAAAAATCACAATATTTTTCCAGCCTACATCCATCATAGACAGACAGAAAAAAAGGTCTGAGGACAAAGGGATCTAGCCAGGAGAATACCTGATGCCTTCTAGAACAGAAACTGAACTAGAACCTAGGGCAAGAAAAGGTCCAGCAAGAAGGGGAGGTATGATGCAGTTAACAGTGCAGCACCTGGTGCTTAAAATTCCAGAGATAAATGAAGACTGGAGTGGCAATTTAGGGGAAGGAATAGTCCTAGGTATCAGGTTATGTACTATGCAAGAAGCAAGTTTAGAAGCAAGTAGTAGCTCTGTGATTCTTAGGAGCACAGTAATGCTTCAAAACCAGCCCCCAACCTAGTCTGAAACCTGAAATAAGTGAATAACCACAGCAGGGAGCTCAGATCAAGGCGTAACCTGCAATTCTGTCTCTCTGAATTTCTACAGTCTTCCAGCTAGCTTAAAATGGTTAGAACCACTGACAGTAGCAGTCTACTACTGGAGCTCCAACCAGGGTCAAGTCCACAATGATGTTATCCAGGCTCAAATACAAGTCAGCTTGCAAAACAGACTAGAAAAGTGGTAATCAGACTTTGCCCTGTATCAGATCACTCGGGCACAATGAAAACTGGCCTGAGCAGCCCTCACAATCCTTGAAGAACACAGCACTCAATATTTAAATAAAGCAGCAGAACCTAAAGGAATACAAAAGAGGGCCATGAAAGGTCCAGACATTATCTCCAGAAGTATGTAGTCCCAGTCCCTAACATAAAGCCTGAATTTGGGAAGCAAACCTGGAAGAATCAGTAAAAAAAAAAAAAAAAAAAAAAAAGAATCCCATCATAAAGAGCTATTATGGCATTAGGGATGTCCAACATATAAACGCTGAAAAAACAGAATGACTTCAAAATATCTTCAATCAAAGCCTCAAATAAAAATATAGCATGGGTACAATTTTAACTAGAATTCCAGGAAGAGATGAAGTAAGAACACATATAACCTATTACTTGCTATCCTGGGGAGAGAAGAGGAAAGAGAAAATTTTAGATCTCAAAATCTTATAAAAAATGATGGTTGAAAACTATCTTTTTACATGTAATTGGAAAAAAGTAAAATACTATTTACAAAAAAAAAAGAAATGAAGCAATAGTTTTAAAAAGTGAAGACTTGGAAAATGATTTTATAAATGAGAGTCCTAGGGGAACGAATTGGGGAAAAAAATGAAAGTTATATTGGAAAAGATTTGCAAAGAAGATTTATAGGTTAGTATAAGAAGCACAAAACTTAACCCAATCCAAAAAGTGTTAAAATTTTAAATGGACCAAGTACAAGTTAATGACTCCATGAGAAAACAAGAAATAATGAAATAAAGTCAAAATACTGAAAAAAGGAAGAAACATAAAGATAAGGTATCTTGTAAAAAAAAAAAAAACAACTGATCTGGAAAACAGACTGATGAAAGACTACTTAAGAATAACTGAAATAGGGGTGGCTAGGTTGTGCAGTGAATAGAGCACCAGTCCTGGAGTCAGGAAGACCCGAGTTAAAATCTAACCTCAGACACAACACACACAAAAAAACTAGTCGTGTGACCCTGGGCAAGTCACTTAACCCCAACTGCCCTCCAAAAAGAAAAAAAAAAGTCTAGTTACCTCATTTTAAGAAACTGTGAAAGAAAATTGCCCAGATATTTTATAACCAAAAAGCAAAATGAAAACTGAAAGAATCCACCAGCCAGTAACTCCTGAAAGAAACACTAAAACGACAATTCCCAGGAATATCACAGTCAAATCTATTAACTTCTAGGTCAAAGAAAAAACTGCAAACTGTCAGAAAAAAAAGAAACCAGGTACCAAGGAGTCAGTTACAATTACATAAAATTTAGCAATCATCCGCTCTAAAGGAACAGAAAGCTTGGAATACTGGAATATCAGAAAGCTTTGGATATTCCCGAAGACAAAAAATATAGGCTTATAACCAAGAATAACTTATCCAGGTGTAAAGATAAACAACTCTGAAAATTTAAAATTGATGTAATGCAATGACTAGCCACAATTCCAGAGGGCCCCTGATGACTTACTACCCATCTCAAGATAAAGAGGTGATGAACTGAGGGTTCAGACTGAGACTTATGATTTTTTGGACATGGCCAATATGGGAGTTAGTTTAGTTTGACTACGTATATTTGTTATAAAAGATGTTTTCTTTTTAAATTTAATGAAGGGAAGAGTTGACAAGGAGAAAAATGAAGATTTGTTCATTTAAAAAAATATAAATTAAAATTTAAAAATGTTAAAAGATGCTTTAAAGTTATTTAAAGAATGTTTCTAGACCATACAATTATCATATTGTATTTTAATTTCCAAATCTCTTGGGTTATACCTAAAATGCTAAAATTATATGCAAAGAAGCCTATGTTTTCTTGACACACAAAAATGGGACATTAACGATTTCAATGACATAAACAAGAATATATTTGGGAAAAACATTATGTTGGGTTTATTTGGAGGGCAATTGGGGTTAAGTGACTTGCCCAAGGTCACATGGCTAGTTTTTGTGTGTGTGTTAAGTGTCTGAGGCCAGATTTGAATTCAGGTCCTCCTGAGTCCAGGGCTGGTGCTCTATTCACTGAGCCACCTAGCCACCCTGGAAAAACGTTATGTTGCAAGAAATCATTGCAGAAAAATGCTAAGGCCATGAATCTTCACATTTGTAAACATCTAAAAATTTTTTAAACTACTCAAGTATTTCCTTGAATCCGAAAATTAGTAGATTATAGTGGAGCCAGAAATAGAAATTAGGTCATTATCATCTTTTAGTTGTTGATTCTTTTATCAAATACACTGTCTGCCTCCTCCTAAGAAGCCCAGACTTCTCCCAGCAGTTCCCCAACCCCTTTAAGTATTTTTATACTTAAGAAGTGGTTCTCAAAGGTTGTGCCTCTAGTTTCACTAAGCATGCACTGAAATCCTAAACTGATTTTCAGCTATAGTTTGCTACCTGTTCTTTCCAGCTTGGCTTTCTATCCATGTGTTCTAAAGAAAAAGCAGAATGGTAGAAGGGGGAAAGAGAGTAATCTCAAGGCCCAGGCAATGAGTTTGGCCTTTCCACCACTCTGGAACCACTTTCCATTGCCTTCTTAAAAGTCAGCATGCCTTGATTCCTTTTCTGTTGGCAAAAGAAATTTGAGAACCAAGGTTCTAGAGGGTAGAAAAGGGTCATGACACAGAACAAGAAGTTCTAGAGGCAGTAAGGCCAGATTCAGTTTGGGAACACTATCCTTACATTCAAGGGAAGAAGAGTATTTGCACTCTATTTTGAGTGGGAAGTTTATCGTGGCTCAGAGAAATGCATAAAATAAATAAGAGTAATTTGCCATGAAATGAATCCTACTTAGGAGATCATTTACTGGTAAAATGAAAATTTGCCAAACCTCCCTCCTCTTATTTCAGAAATGGGAGATTTAGGGTAGAGAATAGTAGAAGTACTGGTCAATTTTGCTTTTTTCCTCTCTTTTTTAATCTTTTAGAAGGGGTAGGTCTTTGGGTAGCAATGCAAATAAATGTACTGTAAAAACAAGACATCACTAAAAAATAAAAACTTTTAAATTTACTAAATAAGATGTAAAGTGATTATAAAAAAATAAAGGCACTGTGGGGTGGCCAGGTTGCCCAGTGAGTAGAGCACCGACCCTGGAGTCAGGAGGACCCGAGTTCAAATCCGGCCTCAGGCACCTGAGACACAGACACAGACAGACAGACAGACAGACACACACACACACTAGCCATGTGACCTTGGGCAAATCACTTAACCCAAACTGCTCTCCACCAAAAAAAAAAAAAAAAAAAGGCAAAAACAACAACAACAACAAAAAAAGGCATTGCAAAATGTAAGATATCACTGTTATACTGACCATCCTCATACTTAAATGCTAGGGCAGCTAGTTTATAAAGTAATGAGATACTGAAATGATCTCTTAAAGGTAATATTATTAAATGCATTATTGCTCTTTACTGGAATATAAAGTTCTCCTAAGAAAACCCAAAATTTATTTAAGTGATGATTGGCCTTAAATCCTAGGGAACTGAAGGGAAGCTCTGTGTCCAACAGGTTTGGTAACAACGATATACATTATCTTTGAGTAAATAGTATATAACATAAGTGATGTTTCAGAAAACAAATGATTTAGGTTAAGAAGACACTCCTAATTAATTTATTTTAAACTTTGGCAAACCCAAGCATATAAGATTATAAATGATCTTGATTTTAAAGTCATCTGACACAAGTCACTTTTCTATGAAACCAAAGAGAAGGCCATTCAATAAAGTTTCACACTAACCACAAGCTTTTATTAGATTTTCTGATAGTATGTAATATGCTGAATCCCATTTCCCAACTCTCTCCGACCCCAAATTACACCTATACACATTTCTTACCTAAATAATTGTTGAAAGTTTGGTTTAATAAAGTTTGCTTCAATGTTTTGTCTTATACATACTACATGGGTTATTCCATGTTTCTGTAGTATAGGTAGCTGTAAAAAAAAGTATAGAAGTTTAAAATATGAAATGTCTTCTTAAACACACATTTTAAAAACATATTAAAATCCTTAGAATATGAAGTTCTCATGCTCTTTTATTTGTTGGGGGAGGGGGAGTGCAGTTGGTCTTGAGGGGGTGCTTATAGAGAGATTTGCTGTGCACCAACACCAACTGTCACTAACAGGTTGCAAAATCCAAGAGCTTCTGGAATAGCAATGCATGCCTAGATCGAGGTGTCCCTGCTTCCGGTCCAAGCCTTGCAGAAAATGTCCAAGAAAGCAACCTGTTCATCTTCAGGTGCTGCAGCCCAAACTCATCAGCAGCCAGAGCTAATGAAGGATGCAGAAAAGAAAATCTCAACACTTAAGTCCCTGGCACTGTCAAATAGTTCAACATTTGAAAAAGATATGGCTCTATAAACGGGAATGACATTAAAGAATATGTATTACTACTTGCTTTGCTGTGAATGCCAGGACAACTGGGCTTTTCCATCTGACTTGCAGTTAAAAACTCCTCTGTGCACTGTCTTTCACCATCAGAAGTGAGATCCTTAAAGCTGGGGCTGACTTCCTTCACTATTTGTATACCAGAGTTAGCAAAGTGCTTTGCATATTGCAAACTTTAATAAATACTTTTTCATTCAAATACAATAGAGAAATCAGAAATGGTGATCACAGCAACATAGTTTAGGATTACAAGAGAACTAATATAATGAATTTTCCAGATAATTAAAATATATCTTACATAGTGCTATAGCCATAACAGACATGCAATAAATATGTTAAAACAAAATTCCTGAGCTGACGAGACCTTATTTTATAAACTGAATCTTACCCACAATGGCTTTTCCAAACCTTTTCATTCCTAGTCAAAACTTCCATAGCCCTTCCTTTCTTCCACCTTCAACTGAGAACTGTGCAACTTATTTCGCTTTAAAAAAAAAAAATGAGACCATTTGCCAACAATTGGCTTTTCTCTCCTGTTCCTCATTATTAACTGGCTACAATATGAATTAATTCACATCCCCTGAATACAAAAGTGGGGAACCATGGGGGGTGGAGAAGATGGAGTGATAATTAGACTAGGGTTTATAATAGGGCTCATTTAATACATAAGTGAAACATCTATAAGCAATTAACAGAGTTGACTATCATTTAGTCACCACTGAAATATAAAATTGCACATCAACTTTTACATCAATTCTCCAGAGTTCTCCGATAGATGACATCAAGGAGGACACTGATGATGATGATGTAGGATTTATACAGCACCTATGTGCAAGACACTATGCTAAGCACTTTATAAATGTGATCTCATTTTTATCCTCATAAGAACCTGAGTATTTTGTCCTCATAGTAACCCTTATTATCTCCATTTTATAGCTGAAGAAACTGAGGCAAAAAAAAAAAATTAAGTTATTTTTCCAAGATCATAAAGCTAGTAAGTATCTGAGGTTGAATGTGAACATGGGCCTCCCTGGATCCTGGGTCAGGACTCTATCTACTACATCACCTAATTGCCACCCTTATATATTTTTTCAGAACCATAACTAGTAAATTTTACACATGAGGCAAACCAGAAGAAATAAGTCCTCAGGTGGGGTTGGGAAGACAGAAACCTAGGGATACCCAAATGGGCAAGTTTATTCTATCCCTGTAGATCAGCTGGTAGAGCTTCTAATCCATTTATAGAAATTTATTAAGTACAGTTATTCCTTCCACATTGCAGTGGTTAGAGGCATAGCACCCCTCTGATCTGGAAAATCTGCATACAATAATATACATATATTTTATTCATTTCCACGTTTCTAAACTTTTTATGTTGTATGCTGGCCTTCACATGCCACCTGCAGCTTCTGCAAAACTCCCCCCAAATTCCCATTTAATTTCTTATGCTGACCCAAATATATAAAAACCTCGATGGGGAAAGTCACAATACAGAAAAGGATAACTGCACATGCTATGTACAAAGCACTGTGCAAGGTAGCGGATATAAAGACAATCCTTCCCCTCTAGGATCTATACTAGGAAATATAACATCTAAAACAGATAAATTAATATAGTATGAATAGGGCAGAAGTACTAACAAATAGAGGGATAAGAAAAAACTTGCAGGAAGTAGTATATGAACTCAATCTTGAGGAAAGCTAGGGACGAATACGGATGTATCAAATGAGTCAGAGGTGAGTGAGGAGAATAACAGAAGATGATATATTATGGCCACACAAACATAAACAACTCTGTGAGGCTTCAAAGCATCGAGCAACAGAATGAATCAAGAGGATTTAAGAACTCTAATGTTTCTGACTTCTTGTCAGAGTGGTCATGGAACAGAGGTGTAAAAAGATACAAATTTACAATATAACCAATGTACCTATTTATTGTAATAAGTATAGTTAGGAAGGGCTTCTATGACAGGGATGTAAAACAAAAGAGGAAAGAGCAAAAAGTATCAATGAAACTTTTTTTTTTTCTTTTTGGAGGGTGGAAGGTACGGCAGTTGGGATTAAGTGACTTGCCCAAGGTCACATGGCTAGTTTTGTGTTACGTGTCTGAGGCCGGATTTGAACTCAGGTCCTCCTGACTCCAGGGCCATGTTCTATTCATTGTGCCACCTAGCCGCCCCCATCAATGAAACATTTTAAAAATACTCAAAGCAGAGTAGAAGTTCAGAAGGGGACCTAAAGAAGAATAGTTCTGTAACTATTATGTTAAAGTTACTATACACTTTAAAAAAAGTATATGTTAACAGAAGTGAACAATTTTATATATAATCCTTTTATCTGTTTTTCATAGTTATTGATGTTTAAGTCCACAGAATGTAAGAAAAAAAAGGACAATAGGTTTATTTAATATTTAATTTAGTGCCAAATGAGACATTTGACAAAGCCTATAAATATTTTTGCTACATAAAACTGAGATCTAAAGAATTCCTAGTTTAGTAACGTCTATTAGATGACAGGACTGCTAGTACCTATTGGAAAAGAACCAAGTTACCACACCTTTGATACAATAAATATATTTGCTAGAAAGACGAGAAGGGGACGAGAAGGGAAGTTAAGGGAAGCTAGGTGGTGCAATAGATAACGGTGAGGCCGGGGGTCAGGAAGACTCATCTTCCTGAACTCAAATCTGATCTCAGGCACTTAAATAGCTATTTAACCCTGGTCAAGTCACTTCATCCTGTTTACCTCAGTATCCTCATCTGTAAAATGAGCTGGAGAAGAAAACCCCAACTGGGGTCATGAAGAGTTGGACAACTAAAATGACTCAACAATAACCAAGAGACAATGTTAGATTTTAAATCCTATAATGTCCTGCATGTCAAAGGGCTGGCTAACACCATAATTAATTCCCTATCAAAAAGTTTTCAATATAATCTACTGAGGGAATTTTCCGTGGGAATATATTTCTGAATTTAATGCCAAATTCAGGGTCAGTTTGGCTAGAATATAGAGTGTATGAAGGGAAGTACTTTGAAACAAGCCTGAAAGACATCGTTACGGAAGATGGATTGTAGAGACAGAAAAGACTAGAAGCTGGGAGTAGTTATTAAGAGTCTATTACATGCTGGGCCCTAGGATTATAAAAAAGGAAGGAAATAGTTTCAATTCTCAGGGAACAATGCAGAAGACAACTACATATATGAACACGTACAGCATCAATGTAAAGTGAATACAAATATACAAAGCAGCTATGTACAAAATAAGGTGACACGGAGGGCCCTAGCAATTGGGGGGGTCAGGAAGAGGTGGAGCAAATGGTTCTTGAACTGTGTCTTAAGGGAAGAAAAGGATTCTTTGCAATGGGGATACGGAAGAAGTACATTCCAGGAATATGAACCAAGAAGTGCAAAGAAACAGAGAGAGAAGACGGAGGATCAAGAGTTGAAGAACACAGTAGAGTCACTCAACAAGGGTTTATTAGCACCTATGTGCAAGGCAATGTGCTAAGTCCTGGGGTTACTAAGAAATAGAAAAACAGTGTCTTCAAGGAGCTGAAAGGCTGGAAAGACAGGCTGGGTCCAGATTATGGTTTTAAATATTAACTTAGATGCAACATGAAGTCACCGGCATCAGAGGGGACAGTTAAGTTCGTGCTTGAGGAAAATTACTTTGGCAGGTGCATATAGGATGGCCTGGAGTAGGGAATGGTATTAAGGGAGGGAGGCTGAAAGCCTAAATTAAATGAGTAGCTGAATTAGTGGACAAAAGAGGTCAGGTTCAGTGTGGTAACAGCGAGTAAGGAGTCCAGGACAGTGGCAGATTAATAACCTAGAAGGATGGTATCTTTGATAGATATAGCAAAGTTTGAAAGAGGGAATATTTTGGGGGGAAAGACTGGGACATACTGACTCTGAAATATCTGACAGGCAACTGGTGGGTGACTGGATACATGTATCTTGGAGTCATCTGCAAAGAAACAAGTTTAAACTCCTGAGACCTGATGAGATTACCAAGCAAGAATAATGTAGAGAGAACAGAAGAGGAAACAGGACAGAAACCTGGAGAACATCCACACAATTAGAGGGCATAATATGGATGTTGAGCCAGTAAGAGTCTGGGGAGGTACAATCACACAGGCAGGAAGACAACTAGAAGAGCAGCTGTAGTAACACACAGCCTTAGAGGTAATGAAAAATGAATTGGGAGGTAGGGGTGGGGGGGAGTAAGAAGCAGAGGGAGGTCTGGAGATGGCTTGAGAAATATAATGAGTTTTATTTTTAGTTTAGGATTTCTATGTGACATCCACTGTTGAATTCCTAACCATTCTTTGAAGGCCTACTCACAGGGCATCTCTTCCTCAAGAAGCCTCTCTCCCATTACCCTAGTTGATTAAGGTCTTCCCCCAATAAAGCAAAAAAAGACGACCTCTAGAGTCAGAGGACCTGGGTTCAAGTTCCACTCTGACCTTTATTATCTGTGTGACCTTTTCAAAGTTACTTAATTTGCCAAAATTTGTTTCCTTAAGTGCAAATGAGGAGCTTGCCCCAGACAGCCTCAGATTCTATCTCTAAATCTATGCTCCCTTAGACCTCTGTAACTTTACAAAGCACTTCTGTATGATGTGTTATAGTTATCTGTTTTTCAACTCTACTAGACTACACTGAGTGCAATTAGAATGCACTGACCATGTTTCACCTGATTTCTCTCCAGAGAAGGTAATACAATGTCCTGTATGCTACGTAAGTAATTGCTTAATGTATCTGAGTCACTTAATCTCTCCGTGCTTTGGTCAACTCCAAGACTAAAAGCTGCAGAGAAGGTGCTAACTTGTACTAGGTTGAGGAAATTTCTTTATCTCTTTATTCTCTACCAATGAAGTCACAAGTTCAGCCTCTAACCCCTACTTTACAGAAATAGTAGATATTAAAATTGGATTCTATACTTTTATCTCTGTAATCACACAAGCACTCTCATTCACTTTGGGTCTCTAGCCTTACTTATTTTATTTATAATTCACAGTATTATTCCAACAGTGGTTACAGTGATATTTTCCAGAGTTGGGGGAAAAAGCTGATGTTCTATTTACCTGCCTAAATAAACACAAGAGAACATGAAAAGAATGCTTAAGAGCTAATTCCTATATCCTCAAGATTTTTTTCAGATCTGAAGCTTAAGTTGTGCAAATATTTATCTATGTACCTTCAAGATAACAAAATCCAACTAAAGCATTTTAAAGTGGAATTTAAAGAATTTTATCTCTTACCTCTAAAGAAAAAAAATCAGTATAGAAGAAAATTGGGTCAATTAACCAAGAGCTAATTTCATCTTTAACACTAAACTTTATACCAGTCTAGTATATAACAGGTTTCTAAAGTGATTTTTATATTTAGTCCTTAAATATCTGTTCTTTTCAATAAAGTATTAAGAAAACAAAAAGGCAAAATAAATATATTTAGGTTGTTGTTTTTAAGTCATTTCAGTTATGTCCAAGTAGCCCAATTTGGGATTTTCTTGGCAAAGATACTGGAGTAATTTGCCATTTCCTTCTCCAGTTCATTTAACAGAAGAACTGAGACAAACAGGGTTAAGTGACTTGTCTAGGATCATGTGGCTATATTAAGTGTCTGAGGCTATATCTGAACACAGGTCCCTCTGACTCCAGGGCCAGTATTCTATCCACTTCCAGTGTCTGTTAGGCAACCTGGTGATATGAGGACTGGATACATATGCCCTCATAAATTTAGATACAGATTAATTTGTAGCTTTATATAAAACTATAAAGCTTTATAAATTTAAACCTACACCATGACTTTTTGGAATACCATGTCTATGCACTGTTTCTATAGCCCCCACCCACAAAAGATTTCTTGTGTTGTTAGGATAAGTTGTAACAGAAACTTTGGTTAATAAATTATCTCTATGAATATAACCTAAAAAATGCCATACCTTGCTTTTCATAGCTGAAGAATATGGGCCCAAAAACAATCCAGGTAAGATTTCCTAAAAGAAAAATTAATTACAATTACCAACTTAAATCCACAAATACTGATCAAATTTAAGTTGAGGGCAGGAAGAAAACCTTCTAGCCCAACCATTTCATTATACAGATAAAGAAACAAAGGCCAAGAAAAGAAATGACTTGCCCAAGGTCACACTACTAATTCAGTAGTAAAGACAAAATTAAAATTCAGTCCCTCCCAAGCCAATGTCTTTTCTACTAAATCACACCATTTTATATTATGTTCACTGATTTGAGAGTTTTCATGGAAGTATAAAATATGTTCCAAAGCTTCTTGTTATTTAGAGTAACCAATAGCTGAAACAAGTAATGAAAATGTATGCTATATGCTAAAATTAAAACTATTAAAAGACTTTAAACTATACCTTTATAAACTATATTTTAGAACTCATTTAAACACCTAGCACTAGTACAAACATCAGATGTGGCCACTTTTTAGAAGAATGCCATCTCCATATTCTCATAGCCTCTAACTCTTCATTCCTTGTTAGATTCTGTGATCAAATTGGAGGAAAAAATTTAACTCCTTTTTGAGCCAATTCAAAAGCATTAAAAGACAGTGTGATGGCAGGAATACAGCCACTACTGTATTTAACAAAAACACCATAAATTTAATATAAAAATTGTACCTTTTAAGTCTAAATAGGCAACTTCAAAAAATGCTGGTGTTAAAAATGGGTATCCATTCTAAATAAACTCAATATATCAAATTATGAAGTCAGAGACTTGAGAGAGCAAGTAAAAATTTACTCTACAAAAGCTGAAGAATATTCACCCCGGTTGTGTGTTAGATGATAGTACCTACTAAGTGTAATACAGCAGTCTAGCTCTATTGAATATCATCAGTATTTGTACTAAAAAAGGAGAAGCAAGTTGAAAATGACTGTGTCTTATAATGCATGCTTCCCAACATGTAGGAAAGCTAGTTAATAACTCAATTTCTTTCATATCAAAAGTTTTGAATTCAGTATGTTGAGGGATATTTTTCCCATGGGAAATTAGGCACAACAGAACTGTGCTAGAACTAATAAATAATCTAATGTTTTAAATGGTTATAAATATATTATTCTCATTTTACAGAACTGATTTACTCAAGTTCATACAAATTAGACAAGAAAATCTGTAGCTGAATCTCAAGCCTATTTTCTAATAAGCCAATATGATGTCAACAGGCTTATTTTCTAATAATTAATCAAGATGTCAGCACTGTAATACTTTGGTCTACATTCTAAGTAGAAGACCATTTACTCTTAGTTGTGCTGGTCATCTGATTTAAGCATATGATTTACTATAAGCAAACAGATAATGCATTTATATGAGAAAACTATGAGCTTTAAATTAAACAAAAATTAAATGGACTAAAGGTTAACATCATACCTGCATCTCTCTCCTCATGGGATAGGTCCAATCCTTAAAAACACACACAAACCAAAAGTTAAGTAAAAATTTTCCCCTAATTTAAAAAGCAGAAAAAAGTTATAAAGCACTATATGATTTTAAAAAAAATCTTGTTATACATAGATTATTAGATAATAATTTTATATTGATAATGCTTTTATAAGTACCAAGTAACAATAACTAACATCTATAACTAGAGTGAACTTCTAGAGATGATTCTGATTTTATTAACAGTACAAAGCAATATGCTATCATTAATCATATTCTAAAAACTAACATTAGATATTCAGAAGTGTTTCAACATTTATTCTAAAGTTACAGTAGTGAAGAACCAGAA
The DNA here is from genome assembly GCA_011680675.1 of Gymnobelideus leadbeateri. Classification (NCBI taxonomy): domain Eukaryota; kingdom Metazoa; phylum Chordata; class Mammalia; order Diprotodontia; family Petauridae; genus Gymnobelideus; species Gymnobelideus leadbeateri. The sequence continues at coordinate 93,941 of WOXC01006756.1, forward strand.
TTTATGCCTAACTGCTTTCACACTTGATCCCATTCTTTTCCCACTGTTCTTTAGGAAAAGCACTGAGAAGTGGGAGTAAACTGAGAAGAAGATGACCAGGAATATAGGACTACTAGAGATAATACCAGGATTGGTAGAAGGAACTGGAGCTTTTTGGAAGAAAAATTTTAGAGTAGACAGGATAGTCAGCTTCATTTATCTGAGGGGCTGCTAGATGAAAGAAGGATCAGACTTGTCCTTCATGGCTTCAGAGTCTCCAAACAAAAATCAGTCCTAGTATAAAACTGCAGATTTTCATTTATTAAAACATTTCCTCTTTTTCTATTTACTTGCTTTGTTGTGTTGTTTACAAATTCAATAGCTTATTAAAAACACTACTGAGTATGCCCTCTGTGTTAAAAGCAATCTTTTCTCATATCTATTGCCATTAAAAATTTTAACTTAATACTTCATTTTCCCCCAATTAACATTCATTTAAAAAATTCGAGTTCCAAATTCTTTCCCTCCCTTCCCCTACAATGAGAAGGAAAGCAATCTGATATAGTTATACATGTGCTGTCATACAAAACATTTCCATGTCAGTCATGTTATAAAACTCAGACCAAAAAAAAACAAAAACAAAAAAAACAAAACCCAAGAAAATTTAGAAAGTAAAGAAAAAAGTATGCTTCAATCTGCATTCAAACTACATCAGTTGTTTCTCTGGAGATAGTATTTTTCATCATTAAGTCCTTCAGAACTGTCTTGGATCATTGTGTTGCTGAGAAAAGCTAAGTCATTTACAGTTGATCATCATATGACATTACTGTTACTACATACAATGGTCTCCTAGCTTTGCTCATTTTGCTTTGCATCGGTTTGTTAAAGTCTTTCCAGGCATTTCTGGGAGCATCCTGCTCATTATTATAGCACAATAGAAACCATTACAATCATATATAACAACTTGTTCAGTCATTCCCCAATTGATGGACATCTCAGTTTCTAATTCTTTGCTATAAATATTTTTGCACACAAAGGTCCGTTTCTTTTCTTCCTTTAATCTCTTTGGGATACAAACCTAGTAATGGTATTGCTTGATCAAGGGGTACGTATGATGCTTGGGCATAGTTCCAAATTGCTCTACAGAATGGTTGACTTAGTACACCACTTCATAAACAGTGCATTAGTGTCTCAATTTTCCCTCCAACAATCATCATTTTCCTTTTTTGTTATATTAGCCAAGCTGATAGGTAGGGTGGTAGCTCAGAATTGCTTTAATTTGTATTTCTTTTCTTTTCTTTTTTTTTTTTAAAGCAATTGGGGTTAAGTAACTTGCTCAAGGTTACACGGCTAGTCATTGTTTATGCGTGGGTGCTCATTTTCTGAGGCCGGATCTGATCTCGGGTCATCCCAACTCCGAGGCCAGCACTCTTACTCACTGCGCCACCTAGCCGCCCCTTTAGGGCAATTGGGGTTAAGTAACTTGCCCAAGGTTACAGGGCTAGGTTTTTGTTTGTATGGATTAAGTGTCGGAGGCTGGCTCAGGTCCTTCTGATTCCAGGGCCGGCGCTCTATTCACTGCGCCACCTAGCCGCCCCCAATTTGTATTTCTTTAAACAATAGTGACTTAAATAATATTTTCACATGACTACATGTAATGGAAATGCAGATTAAAGATCTTCCCTGCCCCTAGGCCCTTTGATTGGCTTAAGAGACTCTGAAAACCTTCCTCGGTTTGAAAATATATTCTGCCCCCTAATAGGCTGAATGTGGTCACATGGAGCCTGTGGTAGGAAGCTTGGTTTTCAGGAATGACCACACCTTGATGCTGTGTGATTAGGCAGTGGGTCAAGAGGGTGGTTACATTCTCTGACCCAGGAGGAGGCTATATAATTCCTGATGTGAGGCCTTGTTTTGGGGCTCACTTTGAGAAGTATTGTGTGATTTGACCAGATGAGACTCTGGGCAGCCATTGAGAGCCCCCAGGCTTTGAAAACCCAGATGTTGATGCTTCCCTCTCTGGTAACTGTGATTTGGTATTGATAATGGTTGGACAGTTTGGAAGTCTGTCTTTTTGATCTGTCTGTATACTCTGAAGTTTGGGGCGCTGACCTCTTCCCCCTGAACTAGGTAATATATGTTTGTTTGATTAAAGCAAGATTGTTAACTGATTTTGAGTTGCTTTCCTTTACAAAAGCAGGTCTAAGAACCTGTGTTGGCAGCCACCCTGGGGATGTTGGGGTGCTTGCCACTACACTACAGAAAGCTTTGATTACTTCACCTGAAAATTGCCTATTTATATCCTTTGACCATTTATCAATTGAGGAATAGCTCTTATTTCTATAAATTTGATTCAGTTCTCTACATATTTGAGAAATGAGGTCTATATCAGAAACTTGCTATAATTTTTTCTCACATTTATCATCACTTTGTATTTTCCTCCATCCCATTTTCCCCATTTATCCTACTCTTGCTCTCCTGTTACCCTATGCATCCTCAAAATCAGTCAAAAGCTTCTCACTACCACCTCCCTGTAATGGAAATGGCAATTTGAAGATCTTCCTTTCCCCTTAATAGGTTGAATATAATCACATGGAGCCTGGGGTGGGAAGAGTTTGCTGAACAGGTGGGGCACAGCTGAGAGGAAGCTGGGAGTCAGAGCAGTTAGAATGGAGGAAGGAGAAAGGATGCAGGCAAGGAGACAGCTAGGCTTATGAGTGTGGGAAAACTTTGGGATGGTGTTGCCTTCTGCAGTGTTATTGTGTTTAGATTTATTTGTTGCTATGATGAATTCAGTTTTCTGGTGTTGGGATTTGACTTTCTGATGTCCGAATAAATGTTTTTTTCCATCTTCTACATGAAGAGTCTATTATATTTTGTGATTTAGAATTATGCTGGCATATTCATAGTTGCTGTCAATACTGCCTTGGAGATACACTCCCCCAGTCCTCCTTCCCTTTTAGCAACATCACTGCCCCCCCACCCCCACTATCCCATATAGGAAGACAGATTTCTATGCCCAGCTGAGTGCATATATTATTTGTGCCAATTCCAATGAGAGTAAGGCTCATAAACTCACCCTGCTTTCTACATTACCCATCACTGTAGCTCTTTCACATTTACCTCTTTTATGTCAGATAATTTGCCCCATTCTACTTCTCCCTTTCCCCTTCTCTCAGTTCATTCCTCTTTCTCATCCCCCAATTTTATATATTTTTTAAAGATAATCATCACATTCAACTCATACCTGTATTCTCAATGAATACTCCTAAATGCCCTAACAATGAGAAAGTTTTTTTTTCCTTTTTTTAAAAAGCAATTGGGGTTAAGTAACTTGCTCAAGGTTACAGGGCTAGTCATTATTTATGTGTGGGTGCTCATTTTCTGAGGCCGGATCTGATCTCGGGTCATCCCAACTCGGAGGCCAGTGCTCTCACTCACTGCGCCACCTAGCCGCCCCTTTAGGGCAATTGGGATTAAGTAACTTGCCCAAGGTCACACGGCTAGGTTTTTGCTTGTGTGGGTTAAGTGTCGGAGGCCGCTCCGAACTCAGGTCCTTCTGACTCCAGGGCTGGCGCTCTATTCACTGCGCCACCTAGCCGCCCCTGAGAAAGTTTTAAAGAGTTACCAGTATCATTTTCTCATGTAGGAATGTAAACAGTTTGACCTTTCTGAAATCCTTAGGATTTCTCTTTCCTGTTTTCCTTTTTATGCCCCTCAAGTCCTGTATTTGAAAGTTAACTTTTCTTTTCAGCTCCAGCCTTTTTATCTGGAATGCTTGAAAGTCCTCTATTTCATTGAATATTCACTTTTCCCCCTGAAGGATTATACTCAGTTTTGCTGGGTAGGTGATTCTTGGTTGTAATCCTAGCTCTTTTGCCCTATGGAATATCATGTTCCAAGTCCTCTGATCATTTAATGTATAAACTGCTAAATCTTGTGTTATCCTGAATGTGGATCTACAATATTTTAATTGGTTTTTTTTTTTGGTTGCTTGCAATATTTTCTCCTTGGCTGGGGAGCTCTGGAATTTGGCTATATTATCCCTGGGAATTTTTGTTTTGGGATTTCTTTCAGTTGATCAGCTAATTTTTTCAATATCTATTTTACACTCTTATTGTAGGAGATCAGGGAAATTTTCCTTCTTTTCTTGAAAGCTGATGTCTAGACTTTTTTTGGTCACAGCCTTCAGGCACTGTGTTAATTGTTAAATTATCTCTCCTATATTTTCCAAGTCAATTTTCTCCTCCAATAAGATATTTCACATGTTCTTCTACTCCTTCATTTTAAAATTTTGTTTTATTGTTTCTTTATACCTCATAAAGGCATTAACTTCCATTTGCCCAACTCTAATTTTTTTTTAAACAAGTACTTTATTAACTTCTGTTTTACATCATTCATTTCTGCCAGATTTTGAGTTACAATCATTTTCCCCCCATTATTCCCCTACCCAACCTCCCAGAATAGCAGTCCCACAAGATATCGCTTCCTCCAATCTGCTCTCTCCCATACCTTCTCCCATACCCCCATCCCAACTCTAATTTTTAAGAAATTATTTTCTCCAAGGAGCTTTTATACTTCCTTTCCCATTTGCTTAATTCTACTTTTTAGGGTGCTCTTTTCTTCAGTAAATTTTTGTACCTTTTTTCCCCACTTGGCCAATTCTGCTTTTCAAGGCATTCTTCTCTTCACTGGATTTTTGTATCTCTTTTACCATGTGATGTATTCTGTTTTTTAAGGGGTTTCCTTCAGGTTTCTTTCTTTCTTTTTTTTTGGGGGGGGGTATGTGTCTGTGTGCCTCCTTAGTAAGCTGTTGACTTTTTTTTTTTTTAAGCAATTGGGGTTAAGTAACTTGCTCAAGGTTACACGGCTAGTCATTATTTATGTATGGGTGCTCATTTTCTGAGGCCGGATCTGATCTCGGGTCATCCCAACTCCGAGGCCGGCGCTCTTACTCACTGCACCACCTAGCCGCCCCTTTAGGGCAACTGGGGTTAAGTAACTTGCCCAAGGTTACACGGCTAGGTTTTTGTTTGTGTGGATTAAGTGTCGGAGGCCGGCTCTGAACTCAGGTCCTTCTGACTCCAGGGCTGGCGCTCTATTCACTGCGCCACCTAGCCGCCCCTGACTTTTTTTTTTAGTGAATTCCTTCCATCACTCTCATTTCTCTTAGAACATTCTGTTTTATAAGATGTTGTTTTCTTCAGGGTTTTTTTTTTGGTACCTCTTTTACTAAGCTGTTGACTCTTTTTCATGATTTTTTCGTATCACTCTCATTTCTGTTCCTTATTTTTCCTCTACCTCGCTTACTTGATTTTTAAACTCTTTTTTGAGCTTTTCCATGGCTTAAGACCAATTCTTATTTTCCTTTGAGGTTCTGGATATAGAAGTTTTGACTTTGTTGTCTTCTTCTGAGTTTGTGTTTTGATTTTCCCTGTGACCATAGTAAGATCTTTTTATGCTATTTGCTAATTTTTACAGCCTACTTCTTGACTTTTAACTCTATGCTCAAGTGAGGTTTTGCTTCCAGAGTGTAGGGGGTAGTGTGCCAAGCTACAGGGTTTTTTGTGCAGTTTTCAGAGCTAATTTTGGGGACCTGTAAGTTTTCAGTTCACTGATCTAGGGAGAGGTGTGTGTATTATTCCCCTGACCTGTGCTCTGATCTATGAGTGACTACAAGCAATCTTTTCTGCCCTGAAACTGTGATCAGGGTCCCAGTTCCCCTGAGGCCACAAGCTCTGCTGTGCTAGTGTTCCTCCTTGCACTGGGACTAAACCCAGAACTTGGACCCCGAATAGGCAATGCAATAGTGTCCTGCCCCTGGTGCCCAGCACAAGGGACCTCTTTAACCTCTCTCAGACCAGCTGTCAGGCCTCCTTACCATCTGTGGGCTAAGAGGTCCTAAAATCACCACTGTGTTCTCACTAATTCAGTCATCCCCATGTAATGGTAATGAGAATTTGAAGACCTTCCCTGACCCTTAATAAGTCTCAGGGAATTTGAAGACCTTCCCTGCTTTGAAGATATACCCTGCTCCCTAATAGGCCGATTGTAATAACATGGAGCCTGTCATGGGAGGAGTTTGCTGAAGGGTAGAATAGAGCCCACAGGAAGCTGGGAGTCAGAGCAGCTAGACTGGAGGGAGGAGAGGACACACCCGAGGGAGATAATTAGGCTTGTGAGTAAATGTTGGTTTATGGGAAGGCTAAAGGATACTGTGGCTCTCTGTGCATATTAACTTCTCTGCTACTATGATGGAATTGGCTTACTGGTTTTGGGATTTGATTTCCTGGTGTCTGAACAAATGTTTTACTTCTGTCTTCTATATGGAGAGTATATTTTATTTTGTGATCGAGCACTATGCAGGATATTTATAGTGACCATTGGTGCTACACCCCTGTCCTCCCAAGGCCTACTGCTAGTTTCCTTGGGTTGTGTACATTGAACTGTAGCCCACTCTCACCCTAGTAGACATTTCCTGCCAACCTTTTAAGCTATCTTGGGTTGGAAAATTGTTTCACTGTTCTTTTGTGTGTTCTACCACAGCAGAATTTGTTTTGAGACATTATTTAAAGGTTTTAGGACGGGTCTAGGGAAGAGCTCAGGCAATTCCCTGCTTTTCTCCATCATCTTGGCTCCCCCCCCCCGACATTTAAAATTAAAAGATACTAAACAGCCTTTGCTTTGAAATCTCCAATGAAAGGGCGAACATACTTTCTTGTGAAAAAATATATTTCACTTTTAGATTACTCTAATTATTAGGAAATTTCTCCTTAAATCAAAGGTGAATGGGCCTCTTCACAGTATCCATTCCACTGCTCCTCTGGTTCCAAGGAAAATAAGTCTTATACTTGGTAACTTCAAACAGGTGAAGACAGTTACTACACCCTTCTCTCTCTCCTCTTAGTCTTCTCTTTTCCAGACTAAAACCCAAGCTCTTCATAGGGCAGCTATCTCGAGCTTGTGTAGAATCAGGACTCTAAGTTTGTCTTATTTGTTGTACTTCTAAAGAATATGACATAACTGTAAAGGGCTATTGGCAAGTTAGGCATTGCTACTCTGAAGGAATGAAATTATTTAAAAATTCGTTTTCCTAGGGGCAGAGACTCCCCCTTCCAAAGGAAGGGACTTCCCTGAGCTGTCCTCCAAGCCCTCTTAATACCTTGTCTGTTGCACCAGACTGAGAAAGGAGTGCAGTCTAATGCAGGCTATACCAGCAGGGACTGGGCCTCAGCAAAGCCAGAGCAAACCTCAGGGCAAACTGAACTGCTGGCAGCTGTAGTGGTTTCCAGACCTCTAAGCCCACGGACAACTTAGAAAGTCAGCAGGAAGGGTGTGTCACGCCAGAGTCGGAGTGGAGTGCAGTCCAGCACAAGCCCCACCAGCACAGTCCCAGCAGGCCAGGAGCAGTCCTTTGGAATGACTGAATCAGCAGTGGTAGCTGCTGCTACTGAGGGCCCCAGCCCACAGACGGTAAGGGAGCAAAAGAAGATCATAGGGGTCTCTTTGCTAGTACTAAGGCAGGCCTCTTGCTTTACCCACACTTAGATCCAGCTGCCAGTCTTGGATGGCAGTCCCAGGAGAAGAAACACTAGCATATGAGAGCTTGCAACAGCAGTGGAGGAGGTCTGTCCTCATAGTTCCAGGGCAGTAAAGAGTGCTTGTGGTGGCTCACAGAACAGAACACAGGCCAGGAGAGTAGAAAATACCTGTCCTTGGATCACGCCACCTTGAAAAAAAAGAAAACTCAGAGCTCCCTAGAAGCATCTTTGAAAAGCACTGCACAAAACCCCTGAAGACCGGGATGATATGCCCTCCACCCTGGAAGCAAACAATTAAGAGTCCAGTAAAAGGCTGGGGGGAATGAGCAAACAATGGGAAAAAACTCTGAACTGTAGCATGTTATTACGGTGACAAGGAAGATTAAACTACACACTCAGAAGAAGATAGCAAACTCAAAGCTCCTACCTCCAAACCCTCCAAGAAAAATATGAACTGGTCTCAAGTCATGGAAGAGCTCAAAAAAGGATTCTGAAAATAAAATAAGAGAAACAGGAAAAACTGGGAAGAGAAATGAGAGTGATGCAAGAAAATCATGAAAAACGAGGCAACAGCTGGGTAGTTTGGTGAAAGAGACACAAAAAAATAATGAAGAAAATAACATTTTAAAAAACAGTCTAGGCCAAATGGCAAAAGAGGCTCAAAAAGTGAATGAGAGCAGTTTAAAAAGTGGAATGGCCAAATAGAAAAGAACTTCCAAAAGCTCACTGAAGAAAATGCCCTAAAAATTAGAATGAAGCAAATGGAAGCTAATGACTTTATGAGAAACCAAGAAACAATAAAACAAAGCCAAAAAATGGGGGAAAAAAACTAGAAAATATGAACTGTCCCACTGGAAAAAAAACAACTGATCTGGAAAATAAATCTAGGAGAGATAATTTTAAAATTATTTCAGGTAGAAATCCACGATAAAAAAAAAAAAAAGAGTCTAGACATCACCTTTCAAGAAATTATCAGGGAAAACTGCCCTAATATTCTAGAACCAGAGGGTAAAACAGAAACTGAAAGAATCCACCAATCATCTCCTGAAAGAGATTCCAAAATGAAAACTCCCAGGAATATTATAGCCAAATGCCAGAGCCCCCAGGTCAAAGAGAAAATAATGGAAGCAGCCAGAAAGAAACAATTCAAGTATTGTGAAGCCACAGTCAGGATAACACAAGATTTAGCACCTCCTACATTAAAGGATCATAGGACAGAGTATGATATTCCAGAGGGCAAAGGAGCTGGCATTACAACCAAGAATCACTCACCCAGCAAAACTGAGTATAATCCTTCAGGGCAAAAAATGGACATTGAACGAGATATAAAGACTTTCAAGCATTCTTGATTAAAAGACCAGAGTTGAATTGAAAATTTGACTTTCTTTTTTTTTTTTTTTAAAGCAATTGGGATTAAGTAACTTGCTCAAGGTTACACGGCTAGTCATTATTTATGTGTGGGTGCTCATTTTCTGAGGCTGGATCTGATCTCGGGTCATCCCAACTCCGAGGCCGGCGCTCTTACTCACTGCGCCACCTAGCCACCCCTTTTAGGGCAATTGGGGTTAAGTAACTTGCCCAAGGTCACATGGCTAGGTTTTTGTTTGTGTGGGTTAAGTGTCGGAGGCCGGCTCTGAACTCAGGTCCTTCTGACTCCAGGGCCAGGCACTCTATTCACTGCGCCACCTAGCCACCCCGAAAATTTGACTTTCAAATAGAATACTCAAGAGAAGCATGAAAAGGTAAATAGGAAAGGGAAATCATAAGGGACTAAATAAGGTTAAACTGTTTATAATCCTATATGGAAAGATGATATTTTTAACTCATAAGAAACTTTCTATTAGGGGAGTTAGAAGGAGTATATATAGATAGAGAGCACAGGTATGAGTTGAATATGAAGGACTGTTATGGGAGAAAAAAAAGGGAGAGGTAGAATGAGGTAAATTATCTCACATAAAAGAGGCAAGAAAAACCTTTTATGATGGAGGGGAGGAGGGAGAAGGTAAGGGGGAATGAGTGAACCTACTCCCATCAGAATTGGTTCAGAGAATAAGATACACATTAAATGGGGTACAGAAACCTATATTACCCTACAGGAAAGTTGAAGGGGAAAGGGATCAGAAGTGGGGGGTGCTACAGATTGAGGGAAGGGTTGGTTAGAAGCAAAATACTTTTGAGGAGGGACAGGGTGAAAGGATAGGGTGAAATACAGTGAGTAAGAGTAACCACGGGGGAAAAAATACCTGAAGCAAGTTTCTTTGATAAATCCCTCATTTCTTTAACATATAGAGAACTGTGTCAAATCTATAAAAACAACAGCCATACCCCAAGTGATAAATGATCAAAAGATATAATCAGTTTTCAGATGAAGTAATTAAAGTTATCTATGGCTATATGAAAAAATATTCTCACTACTGATTGGAGAAATGCAAATAAAAACAATTCTGAGGTACTAACTCATAACTATTAGATAGGCTAATAGGACAGAAAAAGTAAATGACAAATATTGGAGGGGATGTGGGAAAAATGAGACATTAATGTACTGTTAGTGGAGTTATGAACTGATTTAACCATTCTACAGAATAAGTTGGAACTATGCCCAAAGGACTATAAAACCCTTTGACCTAGCAATACCACTACTAGGTCTGTTTCCCAAAAGAGATAAAAAACAAAAAGGAAAAGGACAAAAATATATATACAAAAATATTTATAGCAGCTCTTTTCTGGGGGTAAAGAATTAGAAATTGAGGTGATGCCCATAAATTGGGGAATGGCTGAACAAGTTGCGGTATGTGATTATGATAGAATACTATTGTAGTATTAGAAATGATAAGCAGGATACTCTGAGAAAAATCCTGGAAAGACTTGCATGGGTTGAGGCAAAGTGAAAAGTCCTGGGTACAAAATAACAGCAATATTGTAAGATCATCAGTTGTGAATGACTTACCTATTCTTGCAATACAACAATCCAAGACGGCTCTGAGGATTTAGGATGAAAAGGGTCATCCATCCCCAGAGAAAGAACTGATGGTGTCTGAATACAAATTGAAGCAGACTTTTTAACTTTATTTTTCTTGAGATTTTTTTTTTGTCTACACTTTCCTTCACACCATGACTATTATGGATATGTTTTACAAGACTACACATATATAACCCACATAGAACATATATAACTCAACAGTGGGTTCGGGGTAAGGGAGGAAGGGAAAGAATTTGGAACTCAAAGTTTTAAAAACAAATGTTCAAAATTGTTTTTGCATGTAACTGCGGAAAAATTAAATACTAAATACAAAAAATAAAATTATTTCTCCTTAACATGGGAAAAGGTGTTTGACTTGCCATTCTTGTTCCCAGAATACTTCAATCCTAACTATGGCACTGTTCCCCTACAAATCATACTTTCACCACTCCCCTAGCTTTGTATCTCCCTCCCTATTATTGTATATCTCTTCTCCCTTTCCTGACATTTCTCTTTCAACACTTTACACCACCCAGTTTATACTGTCTTCTCAATTTAGTTTTAAAACCATACATTGAGGGGCAGCTAGGTGGTGGTGTGATTAGAGCACCAACCCTAGATTCAGGAGAATCTGAGTTCAAATAAGGCCTCAGTCTTGACAGTTACTAGCTGTGTGACCTTGGGCAAGTCACTTAACCCTAAATGCTTCACCTTCCCCCTCAAAAAGCTAAAAACAAATGAACAAAAACCCCAAACTATAAACTGTTCAGCTTTACTAAGTTTGTGCAAAGGTCATGGGTAATAGCATCCAGAGTTCAGTTCCCTTGTGCTGGAAATAAAAATCCTTTGGCTAAGTAAGAAAATGCGGTATACCAAGTTAATTCTTCAACAACCCTTTTCTATGCTGATTGACATTGTCCTTCCCAAAATGTGTACCACAGAACTGAACAGACACTCCCGGTGGCCTGACCTGAACGTCCCCTCACCAGCACTGCTCACGCCTCATACTCTGTTAGGTTTTTTGGCTGCTACATTACTATCACAGCATTACCCTCCCCCTTTATCTTTTTCAAAGTGATATTCAGCCATCCTTTTCCATCTTGAGCTTAACAAGTTTTACTGAAGAGTTTTGTCCTTACATTTTGTTTTGTCCTTGTCATTTCCCAGCACTTTCAGACTGAGCCCTCTCCTTTCCTTTGAAAAAGAAAAACAATCCAGCAACAAATCTTAATACAGAAGCCTTTCTGAGACCACAGAAATATTCTGTGCCTCGAGGGGAGCAAGGTGTGCTTCTTCACTGCCTCAAGGACTTTCCATTACTTCAGAATTCAACTTCCTTTTAGTGATCTATTCATTTACATGGAGGACCTGACTCAAACTAGGAGGGGACTGGCCTATGCCTGATACTGGAATGAAAAGACACTTGTAGATCATTCAACACTAACAAAGGAGTATTTACTTAGCCACAACAGAAGGATATTCACTCAGACCACCTGAGCTGATTCAGCATAAACAAGTTCCATTGCAGTAGTTTCCCAAGGTGGTCCAACTCAAGGTACACTTTTAAGTCCTTCACAGCTGTTTTCAATTCTGACAACTAGGAAGTTATGTCAAAAGCCCAAAGCTACCCAATTACTAGGAATGGCTTCAGTATCTTCCAAGAAAGAACTTGGCCTTATGTGCAATGGGGCACAGGGGTAAAATATCATTCCAACTATAATCATTAAAATCCTCAAATATATTGTTCTATTTATCTGGAACTATATCACAGATCACAGATTCAGAGTTAGAAGGAAACTCTGGGGTCAACCATTTGTATTTTATAGATGAGAAAACTTGACAATTCATTAAAAAATTGATTTCTGACTTCTCAGAATTTTTATTCTCTTGAATTCCTTATATATATGATTTACTAATATACAATAATATTAAATCACATGAAGATCTTTGCTACCACAAAGTGTTGCTTTAAAAATATTATGGTATAAGCTGAACCTTTTTTTTTTCTGTCTCTGACAATTTAGTCATTTAAAAAAATAATTCCAATAAAACTGTAAACCCAATATAATTTATAATTCCAAACTGATACTCAAAATAGTTGAATTACTTCACAACTTTAACAATAGTGGATGGATCAAATCTGTCTTCTCAGCCTTTCCCACACTGCCTATTGTAATTTTTTCCCCTCCATTTTTGCTTAAATGACATAGAGTGAAGTGAAACATTAGGGCTGTTTTAATTTTCATTTTTTAATTGATATACACTATCCGTTTGAGAGAAATGAACCAATCTAGGACAGCCCTAGCTGCTCTTGGACAGAATGAGGTATTACAGCAGTATGTGCTTAGAAAATCCGCCAGTATCCCCCCAAATTGTTCTCCATCCCCTATACTCAGCTTTGTGTAAAACACACCACACACCTAACCTACTTGAGAAATGCTGACATTGACTTCTTCAGAAATCAGGTTGAAATAGACACATTAAATTCTAGGTAGTTGTCCCGACTGAATATTCTTTGACTATTATTTAGCCAATTATGGTATATTATTAGTCACCTGCTAGTATTCATAGTACTTAACAGTGAGAATGGTTGTAGAGAAAAGATGCTTCCTTAACCATTTGAGCTGTGGCTGTTGAGCTACTTGACTTGATTATTTGGGGGCTAAAGAAATCAGTTTAAATCTTAACAGCAGTTTAAAAAAAAATCCAAATAATAAGACCCCTCCCACCCCACAATAAGAACTAATGTGAAAAAAAGGCTAAAAGGGAGGGAGCACAATCTATGAAAAGCTGCTCTGCTTATTATCAATGCTGCAAAGTCTGGTTCTGTCAAGAATTTTGCTTTTAATGATCCAGCAGGCCAATATCTAGATGAGAGCTCAGCAAATCAGAATAAGAAAAAAACATCTTGGATATGCTCATTTTCTGTATTTCATGGGGGCATGAAGTAAATGTGGTCATTATAATTACCAACTTTTCTTATTTAATGTGGAATATCCCCTCAGTGCTACATACCTTGTATATTCTGGATATTCATCACTAACTGGTGATATTTGATGCAAATATATTCCCCATTTTATCTCCTCTTCTAATTTTCTCTTCATTGTTTTTAATTTTATGTAAAAATTATTTATTATCTCTTATAATCTCAATTCTGTTTGGTTAAGAATTCTTCCTCTAATCATAATTGCACTAATACACTTTTCTGTTTTTTAACCAGTACCCCCAAGTTTTGATGATCTCTACTCCATAACCTGAAATCTCATTTATATTTTATTTCATTATTTCTCTTATGATTTTAGATAATTTCTTCTTTTAGATTAATTTTACTATTAAATGACTAGTACAACAGTAAATCTGTAAGTTACTTTGGGTAGTATAATCACCTTCACTAAACTGGTCAGGCACATCCAGAGTAATGTATCTTTTATTTTTTGACAGCCATGCAACCGTATTTCTGCAAATCTTATGTCTTTTTTTTTTTTTGGAGGAGGGAAGGCAGGGCAATTGAGGTTAAGTGACTTACCCAAGGTCACATGTTTAGTAAGTGTTAAGTCTCTGAGGCCGATTTGAACTCAGGTCCTCCTGACTCCAGGGCCAGTGCTCTATTCACTGTGCCACCTAGCCACCCCAAATCTTATATCTTAATAAGATAATTTCCATATATCTTACCTGTTATGTAGTAATTTAGAATTGTTATTTCTCTTATCATTGTTTTTTTTTGTTAATACAATTTTGAAATTCTGATTTTTATGGTTTATTTTGTAGCTACTATAAAGAGTTATTTTAAACACACCAATAGGTCTTTCACAAATAGGGACATTTTTGACTTCTCTTTGCTCATATTTCTATCTTTAATTTTGTTAACAACTAATTTCTAGTGAAATAACAGTAAGAAGATGGGGCATTCTTGCTTTATCCTCTTCTGCTGGGTTCTAATGTTTCTCCATTTCAATGCTAGATCTTTGTTCAAAATATATGCTTTCAACATCAAGTATTCATTTTAAAAAATCAGAGACACAATATGTTTATATATAAGAATTTTTGTTTAAACCTATATAAACCTATGTTTATATAAGAATCTTTAAGACGACCATGGAAAAAAGCTATACTCTAGATAAAATTATATTTCCCACATAATGATAAAAATAGCTGACCTTTCTAGAGTGGTTGAAGTCTTAAAAAAAAAAAAAAAGCTCTCAGTCCGACATGTTATAAAGTCTTTAAGGTTTCTTTATTGTTCCTTTATCAAGACTTCTTTTTACTTGCTTATTTACTTTCTATTATTTTAATTGCAAACTAAATTCACTAATATTTTTGTTTTGTTAATACAGTTATTCCTTCCACATCTCAGGGGTTAGGTGCACCTGCACACTGGTGATCTGGGAAATGCACATAAAATTTTTTAGCCTTCCCTTTGTACCAAAGAAGTAGACTGAATTTTTTCTTTTAAGGGAATGTTTTACAGTATCTTATTGTAAAATCTGGGTTAAGTATTTGGTAATAGGTTCTTGTCTGCAGCTTCTGCAAAATTTCTACTAACCATTGCTATATTGAAATTGTGATGCACAAAGTCATGATGTGGAAGGGATAACTGTATAACCTTTCAGAGACACACTCATTTTCTCTGAAGATCTTTAAAGAGGTTCCAAAAGCTTTGATATGTGGCTTTATTATTATTAGTCTCCACTTAGAACTATATCTTTTGCTCATCATTTTTTTTGTCATTACTCATTTTGTGTTTTATTATATTTGTCTTTTTATATTTATGGTTCCTTATGCTCTAACACTTATCAGTTTTTGTAAAGGTAAAACGGGACACTTAGGAATGTGTATTCTTTCATATTCCCATTCAGGAATTACCAAAGATCAGTAAATTCAGCATATTGAACAATTTTAACTACTTTCATTTTTGTTTTGTTTATTTTTCTGATGGATTCATGCTGTTCCTAAGGGTAATACTACAAAATTACAGAATTTGAGTTGGACGAGAGCTCAGCAGACACTAGTCCAATCCATACAGGAAAGAAATCTCTACTATAACATACCAGACAAGTAGTCATCTAACCTCTGCCTGGAGATCTCCAAGAAGAGGAAACCAATCAACTCTAAGCAACTCATTCTACTTTTGGACAACTCAAATAGCGAAAAAGACACACCCCTTGAAATACTTGAAGACAGCTACCATGTTCTCTGAGTCTTCCTTTCTTTAAGCTAAACATGCCAGGTTCCTTCAACCAAACCTCATACTATATGTTACATATTACATTAGTTTTACCACCTGGTTGCCCATTCTCCAGATACTTTCTAGATTAAAAATATCCTTTTTTAAACTATAAAGCCCAGGACTGAATATAAACCTCCAGATGAAGTCTTCTAACAGGGCAAAGTAGATTGAGATCACCTCCCTATTCCTGGAAATTATGACCCTCGGAATGCAGGACTGAATTAGCTTTTTTGCTTCTAGACACCTCTACTTATTCATACTGATCTTGTTGTCTACTAAAACCTCCAGATCTTTTGCTGAACAACCATTATCTAACCCATTGACTTGTGAAATGGATTTTTTATACCCAACTTTAAGACTTTACATTTATCCCTAATGAATTTAATGGTATTGATTCTACCTAGCATTGAAGCCTGTCAAGATCCTTTTGAATCCTATTATTCAGTAGGTTATATACTCCTCTCAGGTGTGGCCATATGCAAATTTGATGAGTATAACAATCTATGCTTTTAAATAAAACCATTGATAAAAATGTTAAATATTTCCAATAGTCTCTTCACCACAACCTTATCTCCAGTTATCTTCACTCAGAACGGACACTTGGTCTTTTTTTGGTTGTTTTTGTTTAGTTTTGCTTTTTTGGAGGGCAATTGGGGTTAACTGACTTGCCCAAGGTCACATGGCTAGTTTTTGTGTTAAGTGTCTGAGGCCGGATTTGAACCCAGGTCCTCCTGACTTCAGGGCTGGTGCTCTATTCACTAGCTATTCAGCACCACCTAGCTGCCCCGGAAACTTGGTCTTCACATCCAGCTTCGAGAAGTGAACTTTTTGCCTTCTTTGTTGGGTCTCAGCAAGGTGACAGTAGATAGAGCAATGGGCCTAGAATCAGACCTGAATTCAAATCCTGTCTCAGACATTTCCTGTGTTTCCTTTGTGATTCTCATTTTAAAGGAAAAAAAAGTAAATATCAGGAAAGTCTGCCTTCTCTCAGTTCTGTCAAAGCTAACAGATGCACCAAGTAAAGGTATTATTCTTCTTTGATCCTGTTTCTCCCAATATAACTTTAACAAAAACTCCACCCTTTTTTGTGATCTTTAGTTTCCATTGCCAACTTCAGCTCATTTTGAGCTTCAGAGTTCCTGACACTGGAACCATGCCATATTCATATGCATCATTCTGTGTATTTCTTTTTTAAATCAAGGTGAGCTGGTCAGTTCACTGTTTGGAATCTTCAGAAAAATTCAGTATTTCATCCTCATTAGAACTGTTTTCCTTTGTGTCTTTAGAATTTCATTCTTGAGCATCTCCCATTCCTCCTAGGCCAACTTTCCCTGAAAATTTTTGAGTTCTACCTTACCCCAAATATAAGGGACATCTCAGAGTATACACATTCCCTTTAACCTATCCTTTCTCTTTTGAATTCTTCTTCAGGTTGCAATCCTGATTTTCTTCTCTATCTACCATGCCCCAGAAACCTTTCCATCCTGGAAGCTTCATAAACTGGAATTACCCCCTTCCCCTTCCCTTCGACCTCTCCCTCTGATTCCTCCCAGAACCTCCATTTTAAGAAAGGTGACAAGATCATCCAGATCTTTATCACTCCAAAGGCTGCACTTCTGATCTTCTTCCAGCTTTCTTTACCAAGCTCTAGTGCCAAGTACTTACATCTCCTCCACCCTGTCCTTCCCCTTTTCCCCCCAACCCCCCATCCAAATTCCTTTTATGAGCTATCTTTCTATGGTTCAGTTTGTATTTGTATTTCCAGAATTTAGCACAGTTCCTGGCATACCCATAGTGAACAAGTATTCTGCCTTTGAGGAAGGGGGCGAAAACAGCATTCCATCACACCGGTCTCCTGCCTCTCCTGGAAGAAGAGAAACATAATTCATCAAACACCAGACTGCTTTCTAGGAAAGAGGAGAAAGGCCATTCCATCAAGTCTTTGGGAAAGAAGATTAACAATCACTCCTCCAGCTCCAAGCAAGTAGCTACTCAACTGAACTGCAAGATTTCACCCAGGAACCTACTGACCATGAAAATCTACTCGAATGCATGCCTCAGTGACAAACTCTCCCCAGCCCAGCAATTCTGACTCCCCAGCTGCACTCTACTCTTGTCCACTACTGCCTAATCTCTTAATCCTACTCCCTTCAACCCCAAACCCCCAAACCCACTCTAAAGCTGTCTTTGCCCCCTACTGTCTTCTCTAGAATGCCTCTCTCCACAGGCAACAAACTAACTCAGTCCTAAATAGTTTAGTTTCCCATGCCTTCCATCTTGGTTGTACTTCCAAATCTCCAACTCAGTAGTTGAGGTAGGGGAGCTGGAATACTTCTTACTCTCCATTGCCACTTCCAGATTTTCTACCATCACTCAGTAATCTTTCCTCCTTTGAGGATCACTCATTCCATATCTACTGCCCAATAAAATTCTGCTAGCTGTTGTCTACCAAGCTCCAAGAGGAACTTCTGTTTTTTCCTTCCTTTATGTCAGTGCCTTGCCCACAATCTCTCTCCTCCCAAATGACCGCCCTCACTCTAGGGCAACACACACACTGATATTCCTTCTAACACCATAACCTCTCAGTTCTTCAACTTAATAATTGACCTCCATGACCTCCATCTCCCCTCAGCCACAGAGATGGTCTTGATCTTGCCATCTACATCTGAAATGGTAATGGAAATTTGAAGATCTTCCATGCCCCTTAACAGGCCAAATGCAATCACATGGAGCCAATGGGGGAGGAGCTTGCTGAAAGGGTAGAACAGGGACAAAGCGCCAGAACTACTGGGAGCAAGCAGTGTGGAGGCTGAGTAGCTAGCATGAGTGAGAAAGGGGGATTTTTGCTTAAGAAGGCCTATTTTGTTTTGAAGGCCTAACAGAGGGAAGGCCTGGGAATGTTGGGTGTTTGGTGCATTGGTTGTGTATGCCAAATTCTTGGTTGCTATGAGGGACTTGGCTTTCTGGTATTTGAATAAATATTTTGGTTCTGTCTTACACATGGAGAGTCTGTTACATTTTGTGATTCACAATTACACCAGCATATTCATAGCCTTCGTGGGCTCTGTGAATATTGCACTGCCATTATACCATCACTCACAAAAGCATTACTTCCATGTTCTTGAACTCTAAAATTCCCTTATCTGATCATGATATATTAGCATTCTCTCTCTTCCTCCCCAAATCAACTTCTTCATCCACACCACAACCTCCAAAATCCTGATGCTCAGTTCTCTCCCAGAACATTACCCTTACTCCAGTTATACTCCCCCCTTTTCTGAGAGGGTCTTCTTACCCTGCTCATCTCAAGTCATCCATAGGCCACTATCCCACGAGAAGACTCAACTTTTCCTGCAAAAGCAAACCCCTCTACATGTACAAGTGATACTATTGCATCTTCTTTTCAGTAAACTGCTTCCTCTATCATCCCTCTACTTTCTCACTTATATTTAATCTCTCCCTGTCTACTTCCAGATTACCTACAAACATGCCTATGTCTCCCTCATCCTCAAAAAACCCTCTGGATCTATCCATCTCTATCAGCTACTGTCCCATATCTCTCCTACCTTTTGTGGATAAGTTCGTTGGGAAGTCCAGTAAGCGTCTCTATTGTCTCTCTTTATTTTCCTAACTTTCTACGGTTTTGTTTCTGACTTCATCTCTCCTCTGACACTGCTACCATCTTGGTTCTGGAGGGTATCATCTCATAACTGGATTGTTGCAATATCTTGGTTAATCTGTCTGCCCCACAGATAATCTTCCTAAGTGATCTTCTAAAGCAGAGACTTAATTCTCCTTTTCACAGCCTACTCTACCTCAAGGGACAACTAGGTGTGGCCAGGACTGGAGCCAGGAAGACCAGAGTTTAAATCTGGCCTCAGGGGGGCGGCTAGGTGGCGAGTAGAGCCCTGGAGTCAGAAGGACCTGAATTCGGATCTGGCCTCAGACACTTAACGCACACACAAACAAAAACCTAGCCGTGTGACCTTGGGCAAGTTACTTACCCCAATTGCCCTCCAAAAAGAAAAAAAAAATCTGGCCCCACACATTTACTACTTGTGTGACCCTGGGCAAGTCTCTTTATCTTTACCCTGTTTGCCTCAGTTTCCTCATCTGTAAAATAAGATGGAGAAGGAAATGGCAAACCACTGCAGTCTCATTACCAAAATCCAGGGTAGGGCCATAACCAAAAAAACAACTTTACCTTGCCCTTCTTACCTTAGTTCTTATAGGAGGGTATAATGTCACTCAAGATATTAGATGATCATCCTGATAGCTCAAATTTTAGACATAAAGTATTTGCTTAAAAGTTCTACATGGAAAATTAGGAAGACAAATAAACCAAGATACAAACCACAGAGATCCCACTATGTAAATATCCAAATAAAGATTATTACATAAATTTCACATTTCTTAAATGATTTAAAAAAATATAAAAATGACATTACTGTGCTTTCAGTTCTTAATAGCACTCCCAAAATCTGCATACTTAATACATCTATTACTTAGTTTGAAAATCTCATAAAAGGTTTTCAAAAACAACTGACTACACTGTAAATCTTATTTAGCTCTTTTTTTCTACTTATGAATACTAGAAAACAGGATTTTAAAACCTACTATTTTCAAAATCTTCCTAGGACCTAGATAAATTGCTAAGGAATGACAGTAAGAAATCTTAATGTGCAGTGGTGATTCTAACATCAAAAGACAAATTGTCATGATAGACTATCTAAACTTAACAAAAAAGAAAATCTGATACAGAAGAACCCAGACATGGCTCTACCAATACACATGCTTGAGTTCCTTTTTCCCTTCAGATCTCCTGATTTCAGTTTAAAGTATAAGGACGGCATCTTTAAATAACACACACTTCCTTTTCAAGCTCATCTAGGAATAATTCTTTCATTTGTTTCCTCAAATACATTTTTGTGCCAAATTTGGGATTTGCAAAGTTTTGACCCCTAATAATATCAGATTTCTTTCTGGCATCATACATTCATACTTCCGAAACCAAGAAATTATTTCCATACGTTCACGAAGACTTTAGGAAAAATCAACCCCAAATTAGGTACCGCGCATGTTAGGTCAATCACAACAAAAATAAACATAAACAAAAGCGCTGGCTGCGGAAGCATTTCGAGAGATCTTCCAATCACCCATGGAAATCTTCATTATCTCCCTCCTCCCCAATCAGAATTCTACCAAACTTTGGAAAATTTAGGTGTCCTTGCAAAGACCCGCCCTCCCAGGCCAGAGGTCCCGGGAGGGACTGGCTGGAAGCGAGTCTGGCTTTCAACACCCAAGAGCTTAGCCGGGCTGCACGGCCAGAGAGCGGCCACGCTTGCCTCGAGCAGCAGGAGGGAAGCAGCCTGGGCAGCCGGGCCCGCTCAGGTCCTCGCCAGGACGTCCGGGCGCGCCGCGGGCAGCGGGCAGAGGAGGGGCCTGCAAGGAGCCTGGAGGAGGCCAGGGGACCGCCCCTAGGCCGGACGGGGCGGCGTGAAGGCCTCTCCGCGGGGCCTGACTTACCTCGGCATCTTCTTTGGACTGCGGGAGGGTGGGAAACTCCAACTTCACGTCCTCCATGGCCCAGCCGGCTGCTCGGCGTGGTCTGGAGGGCCAGCTGGCTGCCCAGCCCGGAACACTCGACCAGGTGGCGACGGCCGCAGCAGACTAGACGGCCGGGGGCGGGGGGTGCAGGCCGGCTACTGACACGCGAAGGCCACTAGCTCCAGGCGACTCCGGCGGCGGCGGCGGCGGCGCAGCTGAGCGTTGGGTGGCTCGCGCTCCGCCGCCATGCTGTTCCTCCTCACCCCACCCCCCCGACCCCGCCCCTTCAGCCTCCCGCACTCCTCAGCAGCACAGTTCGGTTCAACTCGGCCTAGGCAGAGAACGAGCCCTCCCAGCGCCGGCCCAACCTACGCAGGCCCACGCAAAAGCTGGCCCCGCCCCCCGCCGCCAGGGCCGGTGCGCCGCTCTCGGCCACGCCCCTCCTCCAGGCCAGCCGGCGGAGCTGACGTAACACGCGGGCACTTCCTCCTGCCGGGCCGCGGTGGCGGAGGCCACGCCAGGGGACTCAGGAAGTAGGTCTCGGGCAGGACAAAGCTAGGCCGGGCCGGGTCCCGCTTCCTAGCCCGGGAATAGGAAGGTCCGTTTTTACCTAATTGCCGTGCTTAAGGGACGCGGCCCCGAACTGCTGGCCGTGGGTTAAAATGCCATCGCACAGGATGACCCCTAAGAAATGGGATAATCGAGGCGGCATTACTAGGCGAACTTTGCGCCGATTGCACCACCTGCCTTACGCATATGGAAAGTTACAGCCGTTAGTGTTTCTGTTCCAGTGTTTCCGCAAGAGTACAGAAGAACTAACTTCGTTTTATTAACTTCAGTACCTCTAGAGAGACGGCATGGCCCGAGTCATGAAGACGGGTTCAAGTTGTGTCTGTGACACCGTGGCTTTATGAACTAGGGCAAGTCATCAGCTTTCGGTGGGCCATTCATCGCGAGGCCCGTGCCAGATGCACATTGGGAGGTCTACCAGCTCTCTAGAAAAAGGAATTGTCTGATAAAAAAGGTGCATCTCGCAGAAATGCCCACTGCTAGTGACACATAATAACAAATCAAATTTTCTGTAGATTTTTAAAAACCTAGTATAAAGAAAACATCCTTAAGGATCCAGCTGTAATGTGAGGAAGGAGGGTAGGGAGATGCAGCTGAGGAAGCCTCTCTCTCCACCAATGCAGACTGGCAACTGATTCTTGTTTCAATCTCGAGTTTCATTGAAGTGGCCCTTCAGGCTGCCAGTATGGGTCAGTCAGGTCTTGAACTTTTCTAACCTTTGGTTCTATTCCTGATGGACTTTTTTTTTCCTTTTATTCCCACATCTTTTTTTTTTCTTAAATATTTAGACTGCCTAAAGTGTCTAAAGGAAAAATTAAATCCCTTTTCCTCCTAAGTTACAGTGAGTGGCAAATAAATGAATAGAGGAAAACATTTGAACTACAGCATACAGTTTATGTTCACAAAGAAAGGAAGGGAGGTCTATCCTTATTTTCAAGAAAGGTGGCCAAGAGTTAAGTGACTTGCCCAACATCATACTAGTAATAGGTGATACTTCATCTTTTCCTTAAGTTTTAACTAGAAAACAATTCTAAGAAAATATAAGAAACAAGTTAACAAAACATTAAGTAGCTTGCATTTTTTTCACAATGTAGTACCATATAGTTTATGTAACTGTTGAAGAAAAAAGGTTACACCATGTTTTACTATAGTAACATCACTGGGTATATTCATACATATCCAGGATGATCTGGAGTCAATCTCAGAACCCATCCCAGGCAGCCCAGCGCTGAAAAGAAGCAACACTACTAATGACATTCTACCCTCTTGCTTACCATCCCAGTCCCCACTCCCAACTCTAGTTCCAAGGCTATTCCAGAATCAGGGACAGATTGGCAAGAACTGCCATTGCCAGGGATGCTTTCCCACTTTGTCTTCCCTCTTCACCCAGGCTGCTTGATTCAAAGAATCTGGATAATATGGAAGTACCACCTGTGCTGATGCCCGACACCTTTATCATCTCCTCTGCTTCCATTCCCTGCAGTCCCCAGGCACTCCCATCTTAACTACTTTCCTAACCTCGGCATCTATTGTTGCACACTTGAAGACTTAAAAAGACCGTTCCTGTGTTCTGTACTAATATGAACTTCTTGTGAATAGAGGCTGCTCTTAGTTTCACCATTTGTATCACCAGAGGTTAGCACGCAACAAATATACCTTTACTTGGGTTTGAAATGGAAGTTAAATGAGACACTTGCAGGACATGTGACAATTAACAAAAAGGTTTACTTAGCCTTGGCAAAGAAAGGAAATTGAGCAGGAAAAGGATATTCAGCAAAGATACAGAACTGATTCATTTGGGCTCAGTTTTACTGCTCCCATGTTACTCATAATGATCTGAGGTCAGAAGCCTGAGAAAGAAGCCAGGTGACTTATTTATTGCTGCCCCAGTTTTTGTACTTATGACAAAAGGAATTAAGGTCTCAGTACCTTTTTAAGGAAAAATCTAGCCTTTAGAGAGGTAGGCCTTAAAAATATTGCTCCTAACAAAAGTATCCATTTCAATTAAATGAATTACCATTAACACAGTATTGGGAATACAAACTATTTGCTTTACAAAATACTATTAAGTGGCTTGCACTGTAAGCAATCCCAGTGTATTTTCCATGCACCCACTCCCCTTTCTACCACTCTGTATCCAGAAGATGTGATCATAGGATCATAGATTAAGAGCTCGAAGAGATCTTAGAAGTCATGTAGTCCAAAATGGAAGTATTTTTTTTTAAGGGACACAATACTCAGCTAATGTTTGAAGGTTGATTTAGTTTTAGTAAAACTGCATTTTTGAGCAAATGATGTTAAACTAATTATCAAACTAAAATTATAGTTTTTCTTTTTCAGCCTCAGCATTTTCAATTAGTATCAAGTATCATATTTCCTTGTAGCCTTTGCTATCTTATCATGAGAAAGATCCATGCACAAAGAAAGTCTTTTGGGGTCAACAGTTAGGAATAATCCCTAAACATATCAAGGTGTGCTCAATCAGCAGGCTGAAGGACTAAATTCTTCCAGTCTAATAACTACTAAAAAAAAACAAAAAACCCAACACTTTTCACTCTTGATGGGGAAAGGGACAAGGAGATTCCCGACTCTCCCCCCCCCCCCCATTCAGGCAAAGTTAGTTAAAAAAAAAAAGTTTTTCATGGAAGGATACACTATACACACAAGTTGGTTTGAGAGGCACAGTAATGCATTATAATGTAAATGAGAATCCATGCTTACTGACAGTAGGTTTTGATTTAAAACCAACTTTTAAATCCCTCAAATTCAACAGACACTGATTTGGGCTGTCATATATAAAACTTACCAAAGATCCTAAAAAACCATGACAAATGTGCTCTTAGCCAAGGCTACTATATTAAGAGGACTGAATCAAACAAATTTTATTCAACTCTTTGGGATGAAGAAAACAAGTAAAATAATATAAAATGTCATTTAAGAAATGCTCTTTTAAAATTGATATCTCAAGTCATTTCAATATTTTATAAATTGCCCACAAAGTAACTATTTCAAAAATCCTTATCCAACTCATTTAATTTGCTGCAATAAATGCAACACTGATAAATGTAGTTTTTTTGTGCCACCATTGCACACCGAATTAATGAATTATCACTTTATATGTAACATGCTTTAATGAGGTCACACCCAACACACACATGATTTCCTCGACTTTATTTCATGTCACGCTGATGTCTCTTAAGGAGTGTGACTCAGACAGGTTTGTAGTCCAGCTTAGATTCCAACTTCTTAGAATCAGCCACCTTTCTGACTGCCTTCATGAAATCTTCCTGTACTACAAAGTCGTGATCAGCACGAATTGCAAACATACCTGTGAAGAAGAAAGTAACACAATTAGCAATTCAGCTATTCAGTTATTTCATTTTTTCACATTTACTTTTTGTCATAAAGTGCCAACATTTTTTAAATGAAATATTTCTTCCAATCAAGGAAATTCTACCTTTTCTCCCTTTCCCCTCCCACTGAAAAAGGGCAAAAAACCCCCAAAACTCTTCTTATAAACATCAAGTGAAACAAACTGCCACATGGATCATGACCAAAAAACAAATGTCTCCATCTGTTCATCACCTCTCTCTCAAAAAGTGGGCAGCACATTTCATTATGAATCCCCTGGAGTAATAGTAATTGTGTTGACAGGCTTTCCTAAATCTTTCAAATTTGTCTTTATAACACTTTACTATATAAATTATTCTCTATCAGCTCATATAAGTCTTCCCAAGTTTCTCATTCCCTCTTTATAATTTCTTTCAGCACGATGTATTCTGTCCCATTCATATACCGTAATTTGTTTGGCCACTTCTCAATTGACGGGTACCCCCTGAATTTCCAATTCTTTGCCACTGCAAAAGGAAATACTATAAATATTTTTGTACCCATGGGTCCTTTTCCTCCTTCTTTGTTCTCTTTAGGGTATAAACTTAATAGCAGCATAACTGGGTCAAAGAATATGCACAATTTTTGTGCCATAGCTCTAGACTGTTTTCCAGAATGGCTGGATCAATTCACAACTCAATCAATAGTATATAAATGTACTTGTTTTTCTGCAGCCCTTGTAGCATTTGTCATTTTCCATTTTTTGTAAATTTTGCCAATCTGATGTAGAACCTCAGAGTTGTTTTAGTTTGTATTTTTCTAATCACTAATTTTTTTTTTTTGCTTTTTTGGAAGGCAATTGGGGTTAAGGTACTTGCCCAAGGTCACACAACTAGTACTTGTGTTAAGTGTTGAGGCTGGATTTGAACTCGGGTCCTCCTGACTCCAGGGCTAGTGCTCTATTCACTGAGTCACTTAACTGCCTATATTTCTCTAATTATTAATGATTTAGAACACTCTTTTTTTCACATATTTTTGATAGCCTGAATTTTTTCCTTTGAAAAAATTTCCAGTTCATATATTTTTGCCACCTGTCAACTGGGAAATGTAGTGCCAACATTTTTACAGAATCTAATGCAAGCCAAAAAATATTTG
The DNA here is from genome assembly GCA_011680675.1 of Gymnobelideus leadbeateri. Classification (NCBI taxonomy): domain Eukaryota; kingdom Metazoa; phylum Chordata; class Mammalia; order Diprotodontia; family Petauridae; genus Gymnobelideus; species Gymnobelideus leadbeateri. The sequence continues at coordinate 120,249 of WOXC01006756.1, forward strand.
AGTTTTCCCCTATGAAAGCTCAAATGATCAAATGGATTACCAACAGGCAGGCTAACTATGATGATTTGCCAAATTAAGGTTATACACCTGTGTAGTGAAAGAACTAGGAGTAATATTCCATTAAACAAAGATTAACTTAAACTACTTACTAAGATAAATATTTTATTGCTCCAGCTGCTGACTACAGCTTGAATTTATTTACAGGTTAAGAGTGCTTACTTCATTTCCAATGTCCCTTTTATTTCTTTTAATTAAAAGTCATTTTTTCCTACTCCTAAAGGCTTTGGCATTATTTTGGGACTAATTAGCACCTCCCCCCCCCCACTAACTTGTCTAGTTTCTTCATTGCTTCTTCCTGTAGCTGACTTTCTATGGACAATTTAATTGGTTATCTAAAACTTTACAAGGTAAAAATCAAACCAATCAATTCTTTTTGTTAACACTCCTGTTAAAATTTATTACTGAGTGAAGAAGCTAAAAATATTAGATGATGTTATTTCCTAGATTTGGGGATTTAATTTACTTAATATTTCATTTATCATGAATTATCATAATTTAAACCCAAGTATTTTCATGTCAAAATCAAGTATTTTGCTTATAATGTTAGTGTTCATAGCCTTACGGTTCATTAGATTCAAATGCCACATTCTAATCAATCTCAGATTCTAAATGGTACATCTTATTATCTGTATAGTTTTTACTTTCAACCACCTTGACAAAATCAATGCTTCCCCCTCCCTTCTTCAAGTCTTCTCCATAAGAAGACAATACAGTGTTTCCTACTTGGGCATGTAGGTCTATGATAAGCAAAATCCGGTGGAGAACTAGAGCTGAACAACTAAATGAAATTAAACCTACAAATAGTACAATGAAAAAAGATTATTGGGCTTACAGTCAGAACAGGGCTCAACCCTGGATCTGACACTTAATAGCTGTGTGATCACAAGTCACAGAAACAGAGCTAAAGCAGGCATTTTAGGTGTACTCTAAATAAAACGCCCTCATTTTACAGCAGAGGAACCTGAAGGTGCCTCCCCCTTCCCCTCCATTTTAAATTCGGCTGAAACTTTATATTCATTTTTGTTCCACTTCTGTATGCTCCTTTGTCAGGATCCCCATGTGAAGACCACTCCCCTTTCTCTTTATTTTCAGGAGACCCCTGGTTAGGTAGGGCCCAGCAAGCAAGCTGTGTCTTCAGCTTGGCATAACAATAATCCTTTGTGGCTCACCCTCTGGATGATCTCAGACACAGCAAAATCCCAGAGTTGTTTCACAGCAGTACCAAGTGGTCTCTGAATTCGGAATAAAGCGCCTATAGAGCCCATGTTTTGGGCATGAAGTCCTACTATGAATCAAACTTGTTTCACTGTTGCTGTTACTCCTGCAGTGTCAGGGCTGCAGCCCACTAAGTAGCCACTGGTATAGGGATTGACATGTGCCCACACTAAAGTGGGTTTCCTACTAGAGGAGGCCCTGTCATGTGTCTAGCTTCCCTACTCCAATGGAATAAAGAGGGCCTTTGCTTATGACCACTGCTATCTCTTTGGTTTTATTTTATTTTATTTTATTGTTAGAGTTAATTGTGGTTTTGATAACCTGTGTGAGCTCTCTGGTTTTTTTTTTTAGAGTTAACAGCAGTTGCATGACCTCTATGACTCTTTGGTCATTTGTTTTCAGGGCTGACAGTGTTTCTTGTATGTATTCTGCTTTCTAATCCATTCTATCTCCTTCCATCTTAGGTGGATAGTCACCCATTCATGTTCATAGCTATTACTGTTAATTGTGTATTTCCCTCTATGATATCCTGTACTTTCTCTCTCCTAACCTGAATCCTTCCTTTATAAAGAAAAAGGTGGTAAAATATGCATAACACTAGTAATCTGTAATTGAAGCAACCTCTTTCACCTGAGTTGCCCCTTTCCTCACTTTCAACTTATAGCAGGTTCTTACTTCCTTTTTGAACAACACTAACAATGGAGTTTGTTTTGCCACTCCATTACTGATCCTGGACATCATCATCATCATCATCACCACCACAATAACATTTTTATAGCACTTTAAGGTTTGGAAAGCACTTTATAAACATTATTTCATTTGATCCTCACAAGAATCCCCAGTGGTAGGTGTTATTATCCCCACTTTATAGATGAGTAAATTGAAGCAGAAAGAGGTAGTAGACAAAAGTTAAGGACATGCCCATGGTCATAAAACCAGTGTCTGAGACTGGATTTCAACTCAAGTATTTCTAACTTCAGGTTCAGTGCTCTTACCCACTGGATCACCTTCCTTTCTTCTTCTCCCTGTCTCCACTTAGATCCCTGGAAAGTTTATTTTTAAACCAAACTTCACAGTATGCTTGTTCCCACTCTCAGGTATGTGTGTAGCATGCTCACACAACTTCCTCTGTCCTATCCAGATAAAAGTGACATTCATGGGGAGGTCCATGAACAATAACTGGGAGACGGCTTCATGGTACAACCTAGAGAAGCACAAAATTGAACCCCTTCTTCCTAGTTTGTATATTCTTTTATCACATATGAAATTGTGACTTCCCCCACCTTGTTCCTCCTTTTCCTTTCCAACACAATCCCCTATACTTCAAATTTGTTTCTCCTAAGGTCATCAAAACAGTACAAAAGCACCTCCAGTCCTACTATGTTATTTAACTTTCTCTGACCCTTGAAGACATAATTCTGAGAACAGATTTGTTTCTTTTTCCCCTATTAGAATGTAAACAATTATCATATAGTTCCTTTCCATTGATCAACACATTGCTTACCTTTCTGTTTTTCTCTTGGTTCCTTTATTTCAAAATTTTTACGCAGGTCTGGCCTTTTCATAAGGAATGACTGGAGTAAAGGTCTTATTTCCCTACAGAATTTTCCTTACTTTTTCTGGGTAAGTTATTCTTGGTTCTAAGCCTCTATCTTTTGTTTCTGGAGTAACATATTCCAAATTTCCCTATCTGATATAACGGTGGCTGCCAGATCTTTCTATCTCTTGTTTCATTTCTTCTAGTCCTTTTGGCAAAATCATTTTTTCTCTAAGTCTCTAGTTAGATATGCTGTGCTGTTATTCTTTTCTTATGGGTTTACCTTTGGGTTTTTGTAGGATTGGGCCAGTCTTTTTGTGTAATCCTAGCTAGATTAGATGGATGAGTTTATGGCAGTTTCCTTCTTTTTGGTTTTCTGCATCACTGCTCTCTTTTGGATGCACTTTTAGGGAGTTGTGCTCCTCTAGGTTCTACCATCAGCCATCTTCCCATTATTTTTTATTTTTGTTCCTAGCTGCTTACTGGCATCCTCAGCTTTATCTTATCCTTAAAAAAACGTTCACTTGCTTGCCACCTTCTCAAACTACCCACTTACCTCTGTTACTCAACCTGCTAACTTTACTTCCTTTCACTCAACTACTCAACCCCTGGCAATTTATTTAGCCTTGAAAACAACTCAACTTAAAAGAAATCTCAAAGGTGTCACATTTTCTTAAAGATCTCATGAAATAATTACTATTTAAAAAATAAGACACTGGTGGCACAAAAATGCCACGTAGACTGAAAATGGGGACAACAAAGTCAATGCTAGAACTAAAAACAGGATATAGATAACCAGTATTTAGAGAAATTTTACATTCATCATTTTCTAACTTAATGCCCTACCCCCTCTAGTATCATAAATTGTAAGAATTCATACTTTTATCAAATTACAGAAACAGAAGATAATGCAATTTAAAAAATTTCTTACCTGCTTCAGTGCAAACATTTCTCAGATCTGCTCCATTAAAGCCATCTGAAAGCTTCACAATTGCTTCATAATCTAGTCATAAAGAATAATGGAAATTAACTGAGATTATATTCAACCTCATTCCAATACTGAAAAGTTAGACTGAATTTCCTCCTTTGAAATTAATAGGGGAAGTTTGTCATTTTTATTAACATGCCCTAAGAATACTAAAAATCTTCAAATTTATTATACTGGATTATACTTTTTATAAAATACAAATCAGGAATAATTGAGGTTTTAAATTAGAAAACAAAAATAACTTCCAGAACCACAACTTACTTAAATGTAGTGATTTATATTGTTTCTAAGCGTCCCTAGCCACTTGGGAGGTAAAAGTAAAACAGCTGAGCTAAGAACTTTGTTAGTACAATTGAGGGACTTAGTACACCAATGAAAAACAAAAATGGACAGGGATGAAGGATGGATGTATAGGTTAACAGTTGCCTAGTAGCAATTCAGGGATGTGCTATGCCCACTGGCAACGATGTATTATTTTTGGCACACTTGAAGACTGGTAATTCCTATTTGATTTGATATCATGAAAGTAAAAACCATTATTAAATATAACCCTTAATTAGGATAAAATTTATCCCAAGATCAAGAGCTCTCTGTTCAAAGATTTTCATAGCAGTACAGTCAGTTCAGTTATTATTTCAAAACAAAAAAAGTTCTTCATTGTTTCAAAAACATGTTGTTTTGAAAATCAGAATTTGTTCCAACACAACTGATAGATTAGGGAACATTCTGAGTATAACTCAAATTTTGAGACTGTTTCCCTGAGATTTTTTTCCTCTAGAAAACTTTACCAATTCATAGCAACTCAAAAGCTAAGCTCCTCCTGAGACACCTACTTCTACAATGTAAATCTTTTTTCAAGATAAATTACCATATTTACTGTCTATCTTCTGCTGTAGTAAGCCCTGGGAACAGAGAAGGGCTGCTCCACACCATTCACCTTTCCAGTGGCTCTGGACTCGCAGTTCTACCCCTACAGTCTTTGAGATGCAGGCAACATCATAAGGCTAGAGATGTGGTCACTGTCTATTGTAGTAGTTTATTATAACATTTATATATTTCTTAATTATTTAATATGCATAAAATTATGGTACTGTCATTAGGTTACTATCTTTTCTTTTATGTCACTGATGAAGTTTTTGGGTACTGTTCCCCTACGTCTTATTTTTCACATAAGCATTACGGTTTTTATTAACAGTTTTGCTGAGCAGGGTGCTTTTTTGGGAAAGTATATGTCAGATTATAGCAGAACTGACTGTAAATGAAAAACTGTTAATAATCTAAATGTCCAATATATGGGAATGGTCAAATAGTTTTGGTACTTTGATCTAATCTCTGAAGTCTTAACTGGGGAAGGGGACTTCAAAGGCAATGTGCCAGGATCAGACCTACACTTCAGGAGTATCATTTTGGCAGCTGTGTGGAGGACGGACTGGCATGGCGAAAGACGAGGCAAGTAGCTCAGTTAGTAGAGCAGTGCACTAATGTGAGGTGATGAGGCCCTGAACTAAGTTGATGATTGCATAAGTAATGCAGAAGGGTTGGATGTAAAAAACACTATAGAGGTAAAAAAGTCAAGATTTGGAAACTAAGTGAATATGTGTGGGAGGGGGAGTAAGGAGTTGAGGTTACAAATTTAGGAGACTGAAAGAATGGTAGTGTCACTGACAGAAATGGAAGAAGTTACCAGAAGGGTAAGTTTGGGGAAAATATAGTAAGTTGTGTTTTGAACATAAATGAGATGTTTATGGACATTTAACTTAAAATCTCCAACAGGTAGTTAGTGATGTGGGACTGGAAGTGAAGCCACTAAGGTTGGATATATAGATCTAGGAGTCATCTGCATAAAGATGATAATTAAATTCAAGAGATGATATCACTAGGAGAAAGTATATAGAGAAAGAGAAAGAAACAAATGCCCCGGAGTCATTGTGCATGATATGGATAATGAGCCAGTAAAGGAGACGGAGCTGTCAGACAAATGGAAAAGTAGTTGTAAATCAGAAGACAGATTGCAAAAAGTTCAAAAGAGAGTGAAAGAGGAAACAGTGAATACAGACAATTTATTCTCTAGGAATTTGGTTAAGAAAAGAAGGCAAGACATAGGATGATAGCTTGAGGGGATGGAAAGGTCTGGTGAACATTTTTTAAAGATGGAAGATCTTGTAGGTAGCATGAAGGAATAAACAGGTAAGGTTTCTGATGGTTGGGGGTGGAGGAGATTGATAGACTAATCTACTGGAGAAGACGGGAGCAGAACAAGCTCATAAGATACTGGGAAAAAAAAAGGAGAGTTCCTGGAAGACGGCATATATCAGGTAAAGTATGAGTTTAAAGGGTGCTCGAGGAGCCCTTGAAGAAGAGTGCTTGAACAATCTCAGCAGGGAGTGAGATAGGGAATCAATCACAGAAGACTAGAGAATTACCTCAGACAGCTCCTTTCTCAACAGGCTTGCACTCATTTAGGATTTCTTTAGCTACTTCACAGTTGCCTCAAGTTAGATCATTTCCCTCCCCCTCTTCAGTTTCTTTTGTCTTGTCTTTCCCAGTTCAGTTTCTTAAGGGCAGTGACTTTATTTTCTGTATTTGTATCCCCAAATGCTGATCACAGTGCCTGGTGATAGTATGCACTTAATAAATGTTTACTAAGACTTGACCTTGTTGAAGTGAGGGCCCATTTGAGGTTACATAACAAAGTTATGGTGTAAAGATTAATTATTTAAATGAAAGCTACCAAGCAAGTTTTATTGGCTGTATTTATGTCCAAAGTTATTTTTTAAAAATAAAAAATTTAATTTTTCAAAAGTGTAGATTAAAGCATTCCAAACCTTTGGAAATATAACTTCTCTGTTATATAGTATGTGAATTTTAGACAAATCTTATAAACAATAACAGCAACAAAATATAGCCTAAGAATAGTAAGTAAGGAATCTATTACAATATTTAAACAATCTGACAACTAAGGGAGAAGAAAAATTATGAAACATACATATTTGTAATAATCATAACTAAATTGAGGTAAGAAGCTTTTTTAGGCTATATACGTATCATTACTCCTCAGACATCAGTCTCATCTAACATTTTCTTTTACTGTGGTAGGAAAAATATCTTAATTCACCTTCCCCTCTTCTCTCCCATGAAAGTTATAGTAGTTTTTCCTTAAAAATATACTGAAAGGGGGCGGCTAGGTGGCGCAGTGAGTAGAGCATCGGCCCTGGAGTCAGAAGGAACTGAGTTCGGATCTGGCCTCAGACACTTAACGCACACACAAACAAAAACCTAGCCATGTGACCTTGGGCAAGTTACGTAACCCCAATTGCCCTCCAAAAAAAAAAAATATATATATATACTGAAAGAATACTCGAAATGTGATTGGCTCAGAGGATTAAGAGCTATGGCTATTGACATCTTTCTTGCTTGACAAAACAACCACAAGAAGCTCCAGCCTCTTTCTAAAGCTTAGCTGGGAAACCATCACGGACAATGGGAGCTTCACTCAGCTGAGTTAAAAGCCATGATGTTCTCATTGTCTATCAGTCTCCCTGGTTTGACTAGGTAAATGTCCTAGGTGGTGCAGTGGACAGAACACTGGGTCTAGAGTCAAGAAGACCTAAATTTAAATTTAATCTCAGACACATACTAGCTGTGTGACCCTTGTCAAGACACTTAACCTCCTCTGTTTCCTCAATTGTAAAGTGGGGATAATAATAACACCTACTCAAATAAGATAATAAAATAGGAACGTTCATTTTCTTTCTATTCCTCTTTCCTTTTGCTAACTACTGAATTTCTTACAAATCTCTCATTTCACTCATTTTATTCCCATATCAAATCTAATTTACCAGGAAACTGATGTACTTTAGGCCTACCCTAAAAAAAAAAAAAAACAACAACTTTAATTTGTAAAACACAAAAAAATCAGATTTTAGGTTATTTTCATACCTATTTCACCGTGTTTTGTGATAGGACCTGCATGAATCTTCAATATATCTAATCTTGCTTGTTCATTTGGTAAATCAATATCTGAAATTAATAAATATTTGTTTAGTTGATTTTAAATCTTTAAAAAAAAGGGGGGGCTGTGAAAGAAAAAGAAAGGAATGTATTTTAAAAAGGAAAAAGCTAACAACTGAAGTGAACTTACGAATTTTTCTATCTAATCTTCCTGGACGCAACAAAGCAGGATCCAATGTGTCTGGTCTGTTTGTAGCCATGATCATTTTTACTCTGTGCAAAGTATCAAATCCATCCATCTGATTCAGTAACTAAGAACAAATTGAAAACTAAACATTTTAATACTTTACTTGCCTGATACTTTGAAACATCTCCCTCTAAGCATTATAGATGTAAAATGACATAAGGCCTAAATGGCTATTTCACTATACCTTCTTTTACATTTTGCATAGAAAGAGACTTTCTTTTCTCAAAGTATCAAGAAAGCAATAGAATGGCACATGCTATTATGAAAATTTTTGTATCACAGTCAGCCTTCATACATTCAAACACCTATATTATAGGCTCAAGAATCATAAAATTAGGGGCAGCTAGGTGGCACAGTAAATAAGAGTGCCAGCCCCGCAGCTGGGACGACTGGGATCGGATCCGGCCTCAGAAAATGAGCACCCACACATAAATAATGACTGGCCGTGTAACCTTGAGCAAGTTACTTAACCCCAATTGCTTTAAAAAAAAAAAGAATTATAAAATTATAAGTACACATTTATATGATAATGAATGTGTAAAGACACTATTTCCCTTCCAAAGGCAATAGTTATATAATGTATAATTGAAAGAAAGAAAATATTTACATAATTGAAAGGAATCAAGTATTTAGAAGTTAAGTATTTCTACAAGGCTTTGTTGAATAAATTTCACGGGAAGAAAATTACACTTTAAAATACAAGTATAATAACAAATATGCATTTCCCAATTTGTATATTAATTGATTAGATGCTAACCACATAAAAATAAATGAAAAATCTGGGTTGTTTTAAAACTCAAATTATTGAGACAATTTGTAAATATACTTTCTTCTGAACAGGGTCAATTTATTTTAAAATTTCATACCATTCTTATAGGGCAGCATCCTTTGTAGCCATACAGTTAGATACCTGCCATGTTGATATTAAATAACACTTTATTTACTTCCCAACTGCCAAATCCCAGGGCCCTTTTCAGTCCTTATACTCAATTTTTCTGTAGCATGATACTTCTGACTACCTCCTCTTCCTCCAAAGAAAAAGAAGGGTGGAAAAGCCAAAGAAATTGGCTTGAAAAACATTGTACCTTTTAGCTTCTCCTCCTAACTCTTGAACTGTTCCTTCTGTCCCCTTTAGGGGGCTGACCCTTGATCCTCTTTTTTTTTCCATTCCCTCTCTTTGGCAATCTCATTTACTCCTATGACTTCAACTACCATTTTAATGAAGATGATATCTCTTAATTCAGTAATTACCTCTCTTCTGAGTTTCAAAAAGACACCTATAAATACCTACAAGAAATCTTGGTTGTCCTACTAATACCTCAAATTCAACAGTCAAAACTTACTGCCCTTTACCTTTTATCTATTCCTCCTCTTTATTTCATTGTTTTTGTAAATGTCACCATTCATTAATCTCAAATGTTTGAAATCTTGAGATATTTAACTCTTATTTATAGTTACTACATTGGTATATTCTACATCTACAACATCTCTCACATCTGTCCCCTCTTCTCTAGTCCTACTGGCACTACCCTAATCCAGGTCCTCATAATCTGTCAGGACTGTAATAGCACCTTTCTCTCAGAACTTCCATTCACCACCATATCCATCTTACAAACAGCTCCTCATGCAAAGGTTTGGTCATATTACTTCTCTGCTCAAAAAATCTTCAGGTGTTTCCCCTTTAATGTCTCCATTATGATAATCAGCATTTTTGGTACACTCACACTTACTTCTAATAATGAAGCAGAAGGAAAAAAAAATATGTAGTTTATTCTTTGCCACCAATGTTCTAACACTGATTTGCAATGCTAAGATTAAATGTTTAACCATACAAAATTATCAAAATAGAACCAGACACTGGCAAATACAAAGTTTTTTTTTGTTAAAAAAAATCAGTTTCAAATTTAAATCTCTACTTAGAAATTTTCAATGTGTTGTCAACTTCTGAATGTGGAATTTTAGGAAATTTTACTTTACTTTAATAACAAATGTAAAGAGAATTCCCATTAAGTCCCCTTTACAAAATTTTACCTCCATAAGAGTTCTCTGAATTTCTCTATCAGCTGAAGTACCCTCAGAAAAACGACGGCCACCTAAAGTGAATATAAAATTTAGAAACTTATATGTATTTCTATTTCTTTTCATATCTAACAACTTACCAAAAGAGAATTTATTTAGATAAACAAGAAAATAATTTTTTAAAAATTATAATGTCAAAGTTAGAATATATGATCTTTAAATTTACATTTTGTCAATGTTCCTTAAATACAAGTTTATTATATCAGCCAAAGAAGCTGAATATTTAATACCCCCCAAAAATAGGAGAGGAAAAAAAACATCAAATTTCTTCAGAATTTCAATCAAATACTCCTAAGCTAAGCCCAAAATTCATCTTACCAATAGCATCTATTTCATCCATAAAAATGATGCATGGTTGGTGATCCCTGGCATAATTGAACATTTCTCTGATCAAACGAGCACTTTCACCAATGTACTTGTCTACAATAGAACTGGATACAACCTGATGAAAGCAGAAAAATGAGATAAAAAGTGCAAAAGACATTTTTCATTGCAAAAACCATACAGATTATGAAAAATTTACTTTACCTTTAAAAAATTGCAGTCCAGCTGGCTAGCAACAGCTCTTGCCAAGAGTGTTTTTCCTGTTCCTAGGAACGACATTTAGAATGCCTGTTAACTGTGACTAAATTCTGATAAATGTTCCCCATTTATAATTTTCTTGCAAACAGGCCCTAATGAAAGCCCCAAACATAATGCTATTTCCAGAATCACACCTAAATAGATGTATAAGTACAACAATGTAAATGTAACCAATTCCTGCTTTCATATGTTTGAGTCTTTCCCTAAGTCATCTACAAAGGGTCTAATACAAGGTCATGAAGACTCCCCATTACCCTGGCAAAGAGGGAGAGCAAAAACAAGGAGAGAACACACTACTTCTGGGGGAGGGGCACTGTTGTAGTGACCCCCAAGAGCTTCTCCATTTCTCTTCACTGTTTGTGTGTCTGTTCTCTGACTCTAAAGCAAGAAATGAAAGCTTCTCAAAATACTCTGCTACTGCCTTCAAATGCATGGCAGGCTTTATGAGAAGACAAAGGGACTCCAGCTTAAATGAAATGAAAGTATAACAGAGTTCTACTGGACATTTCTCTAATCACTTGAGGATTTCCTTAAAAACTCAAAGAAACCACAAAACTTACAGTCTATATCATAAACACTCAAAGTACATACTGACCTGGTGGTCCATACAGCAAACAGCCTTTTGGAGGTATTATTCCTACACGCTGGAATAACTCAGGGTTTGTAAGGGGTAATTCTATTACCTAAGGAAAGAGTAAAAAGGTACAGGGGAGGGAGAGTGTTAGTAAAATGGCAGAAATGTTATCTTTTATTAAATAGCTCTTTCATATAGATATTATTATGCATAGCTATTGCTGAATGTTATTGTATTAGTGTTTCAATTATTAAACATGATTGAATACTTTAAAAATCAAAATTTATCTTTAGAAACAAACATAAAGACAGGCATATTGCATTAACTATTTTGAGACCATCATAAAAAAAATGAGAAAAATAGGGAATTAATTGACTATATTGTTACAAAAGACCACCATTAATGGAGCTCCTCAAAGTTGGTACTGAAAATTCATTTTCTACATCAAGTGACATTTATATTTAGCCAACAGAAACCACAAGACAGGAGCAAGCTAAAAAATATAAGATTCACCTGTGATCTACATTCTCATGCTGTCAGTTGTCCAAAAGATGAAGAGATTATGAAAACACTGGGAATCTAATAGTCTAAGTGCTGACAGCACGTACAGTGTAGGAAAGCTGTAAGACTCATAAATGAGCATGAGACTACAGTTGTTGATTCCATATGATTTGCCGCATAACTAGCAAAATTCAGGACACACTAGTGGGCTTTGGCCAACCCTTTGAGAAATACTGCTCTAGGAGTTCCTACTCTCCTTCTGTTACATTGGCATTAAATTCAATTTTATAATGCTATCACAGTATTTCAAGGCAGTAAACTGATGAGTGGAATAGGCTTTGAACTCAACAGATTACAGCAACACAGATTAGTAAATGTGGGAATAGGTATCAAATTATAATGAAATCAACAGGAAAATGTAAGTCACTTTACAATTTTTCAGGGACTATCTATTCTGTAAATCATTTTATAAATCTATAACTGACTTCAACCTTAAGAGGCTAAAAGAAAAGCCACTCCTAAAGTATTTTATGAAATAGCAGGAAATAATATATTTCTAAGTATAGATACCTACCTTATTATTATTCAAAGGTTGGTAGAGAAAATAATATAGGATTAATGCCAAGATTAAATTACTTTAACAAGATGCAATTACCCTATAAAATAACCATGTAGCAGAACAAGATTTTTTCCTATTGGACATGACCTATGATTTCAGGTGGGGAGCCCCTGCCTATGTAAGCCAGTCCCTTCTCTGCACCTTGTTTCACAGAGTTGTCTGAGACTCTAAAGCGTGAGGTGACTTGTCGAGGATCACAAAGCCAGTCTGTATCAGAAGTCAGGTTTGAATTCAGGCTTCCCTGACTCCAAGACCAGTTCTCTACTCCTTTATTACATCATGCTGCTTCTTTAATAATTAGTTAACACTCTGCATTTTTTTCCCCTTTCCTCCTATCAAAGCCAAAGAAGAGACTTTTTCTGCCTCCAAATTACCTAACAATGCTTTTATATATATATATATATATATATATGTATATATATATATATATATATAAATATAAATTTTTTTTTTTTTTTGCTTTTTGGATGGGGGAAGACAGGGCAATTGGGGTTTAAGTGACTTGCCCAAGGTCACACGGCTAGTAAAGTGTTAAGTGTCTGAGGCCGAATTTGAACTCAGGACCTCCTGACTCCAGGGCTGGTGCTCTATTCACTGCGCCACCTCGCTGCCCCAACACTAATATTTTTCAGAGTTAGTTTTCTTTTCTCACAGCTATAGATATTAACTGGCTCACTGTAAGTGACAACCATTTATTAACAGTACTGTCACACTGTTACTTCCTTCAGGCATCCTAAAACCAACACTATTTAATGTTAACTTTAGGAAAAACAAACTATACCTCTCTTAATTCTCTGATTTGTTCAGATAGCCCTCCAATTTCAGAATAAGAAACATTTCCAGGGTCTTCATGAGACATGTTGTAAACCAGTGGATCAACTTCTCTTGGCAAGTATCTATAATATTAAAAATAGGTAAATATATTTCAAAAGGTATTATTTTCTTTCACCCTACAGAAATGGTAAAAAAAAAAAAATAAGGGGGGGGAAGACTCTTATGAAGAAATCATTCAAGGGAAAATGTTTTAAAATGTACAAATAAAGAGTCATTTAACTATTACATCCTCTTTTAATGAGCTGGGCTTTTATCGATCCATCCACAGGTCAGTTTTAATACTAATAATACAAATTAGTAAAAAGAAAAGAGATCAAGTTTCTTTTTCTTATGTGATCAAGTCATAAATTATTTTAGATAAAACTTTACCTTCATGAAAATAAAAGGAAAAACCGTAACAAAATGAATTTTGAAACCTACCTCATGATAGTTAGTGTAGTCATATCCAGAGCAACTCTTGTCCCTGGCTTCAGCTTACTCTTGTCGAGCTAATTTTGTAAAGTAAAAGTATGATATAAACATTAAATGAGGCATAAATAAATAAACCTATGTGGGCAGTAAAATCCTGAATTTTGGAAACAAAATGTGTAAACAACTTCCCCCCCCCCTATTTTTTTTTTTTTTTACCATTTCATGAAGAAACAGAATGTGTAAACTCCACAACTTGTGAACTCCTGGGGAGGAGCTAATGACTAGATAAGGAGAGCCCCAGGGCTAGAGACAGCAGAGAATGAAAAGAAGACTTGTGGCAGCAGAGGCAAGAAGGAGAAAACCTGTGGTATCCCAGAACTCTGTCTGTCTTCTCTGTGTTGATGATGTGTGCTGAGCTCTCAGACCTTGTTGGTGGGTCTGAGTTGATTTCACAGGCAGATAGTGAATTGATGATGGTGCCAGCAATAAGTATGAATATTATCGTGGCTCTGTTGGGCTTTGTCTTCTCAGAAACAGGAACTGTGAGGGACTTGATATGGAGTGGACACTGTGAGCTTCGATATGGTACAGGAACTGGACAAGGAACTGGGAGCTGCCTGTCTCTGACAGTTGGACCTGGGACCATGGAGACTGAGAGCCAGCCTTGAGTCAAGATGAAAGAAGACTTTGGATATTATGTACTGACTAAGACTATTATGATTTACTGTGATCTAGGAGTGGATGACATGTGTATTTTCCACTACCCCTTAAAAGGTTACTGAGTAGTGACTGATTTTTAACTTAGTGTGCTCCATGAATGGACAACTTTGACTATTGTATTTTGTGACCTGTAAGGAAGAGAGCCTTGTGCTTTGCTGAAAACTACTGTGACCATTTTGGTGAAAACTATGTGGTTATTTTAGTGAAAAGTCATTGTAAATGCTATATTTTGATTTTCTGTGATAAGTTGTAACATTTTCTGTGATAAGCTGCTCATGTATGGCACTGTAATATCTCATTCTAAGTGACAGCCTGAAATAATGACTAGAAAGCCAGTGTCAGATTCAGAAGGATTTTAGTCCAAGCCTTGCCTCTAACATATACTGGATATCTGACCCTGGGTAAAGTCATTTAACTACTCAGTGGCCCTAGAAATTCTCTAAGACTAAATTTACAAATGGTTGCTGATAGTAATAATAGCTAACATGTATAAAGTACTTAAGGATTGCAAACTTTACACATATTGTCTCATTTGATCCTATGTGGTCATGTGAAATAGTGAAGTAGTAATGTAGGGTTATTAACCTTCATTTTACAAATAAGGCAACCACTACATGCTGCTTCAAATCTAGATTGGTAGAATGAGTTCCCTAAATAAGAGTTCTCAATATATAATTATGGGTCTGGAGAAAAGTATTATTTCTCCAATTCCTATAAATATTGAACCCTTTCTATCACACAAAGCTGTGCCCTGAAATACTTTTAATGGAAACAAAACTGACAAAATCTAAATTTCTTTGAAGCACGCTGCCACTTACTGATTACTACAGTATTTTAGTAATGAATTAGAAAAAAATCTTAACTATTTCCCAAAGGACATTTTTCCTGCCTTCCTACATAATAATTTTTCAAAATCTTGCATCCTTTAAATATGAAAGCAAAATAGTATAAGATTGTTGCAAAGAAGAAGACTGGAGGTCCTTTACCTCCTTGCCTCCTACATGCCAAAGTCTAAGGACAGATTATTTTTCCACGGGAAAAAAACAAAACAAAACCCAACAACACAGTAGTGGCCACGTAATAGTTATAGCAAGACAAGTGGTTAAATTCCTATGAAACTGTTAGCTTTTATTCACTGTGATACAATTTAGACATAAAAATCCAAAATATTTAAAATTTTAAAAAATATCTGTAGTTTCCCCCTACTTCCTCAGCCTAATATCCAAGAAAAAACCAAAACCATTATCAGCTAAGGTTCATGTGAAACTTTTCAATTTTTCTTCTTCCTACTGATAATGATTACCAATCAATAAAATCTTTTTTATTCAATTTAGACAGTCTCTCAGTCTCTCCTATCCACCTGGCTAATGGGAGAAAAAAATGGAAATGAAATGACTCCATGAAAATATGTTTGCTTCTGTAGTTCCATTTCAAAGCCTAAAAACAAATTCATTTTGGATTCTCTATGTTATATTATCCTTTAAGTACAATATTATAATACTACTGTATTTATTATCTGAAAACTGATTCTTTTTATATTTTCTCTACTGGGATAGTTAAGAGACAGAGAGAGAGAGAGAGAGAGAGAGAGAGAGAGAGAGAGAGAGAGAGTCAAAATGAATTGAAGCGTTCTAGAATTTCTCTAGCATAGCTCTATATATGTCAGAAAATATAGTGATAAGAGCCAAAGGAGAGAGACAATTTGAGAAGGGCCTAAAGAAAAAGAAAATGAAGAAAGAAAGAAAAAGAAGGAAATTGAAAGACTAGAACTTGAGAAAAAAATGAAGTTGATAAGATAGGATAAGAGGTTATGTAAGACTTTATTACTTACATGAGCTTCAGTAAGTCATTTTGCTTTTCTTGTCTCAGTTACCTTATTTAAGGTCCCTTTTAGTTCTTAATATGTGATCCTAAGTTGGGGTATGGTCATCAAGATGTTAATAAAGTAAGGAATCACTCAAGAGGAAACAATGACAACTCCCATCCAAAATTTTCCCCAAGTTTACAGCAGAAGAACAAAGAATGCAGGCAATGTGAAGTCAGGAAGATCTTACAAGTGATCTTAATAGAAATTGGGATGTTTCTATTTCTGCAGTAGCCTAGTAAGTGTTATCTATAGTCAAAGTATAGATTGTTCTCCTTCCTAAAAAGAGAATACCCGAGACCATACAGAAAGAATGCAAAATACTTTAATATAACAGTAGAAAAAAAAATCTAAAAAAGCAAAGGCAAAACCTGACTTCTGTCCAGAGGATGGAGGGAGGACAAATGGGACATAAAGTGAGAAATGGAAAAAGCACCTACCATTTAAGTTAAATAATATTAGACTCTTCCCAAAGAGGAAGGGGCAAAACTTCAGAAAAGGATGAAACTGCTTGAGTTAAAGGACCAGTGTTCAAATCCTACCTTTGAGGATAATTGGACAAATCTCCTACATTCCCTGAGCCTTAGTTTCCCCACCAGTAAAGTGAGGGGGCTAGACTAGATGGTTTATCAGTCACTTCCAACTCTAGTTCTAGGATTCTAATACTCCTATGAAAGAAACCATCCAGTAAGGACCAGAATTAACTCTATGGCTCCATGAAGATAAAAACTGACGAGTAATGATGTTGAGTGACCCTCACTGAAAGGTACTTCAGGTAGCTATCTGTTGATCTAAGAAAAGAAAAGCCTTCTACTTTCTTCCTGGTTCATGTATTTAGGATTTGACAACTTCCCTACACTTGTCAAACCTGGTTAGCACTACCTACTATGTTAGAAACATGAGAACAAATGAACTCCAAAATAACTCTAAAAGCACTGCTAAAGGTCATGAAGAATTGGGCAATACAGAGAAGATCTTGGCAGACAGAGGTGGCATTTTCATTATAGCTGCTAGCTGAAGATAAGGGCCTTCGAAGAAAAATGCACATTCTGGAAAATAATTGATTGTATCCCCTTCCCCCAAGTTTCAGATATTTATTCAATAGCTAAACTCAACATGATTTCATGCAATATGAGAGAAAATCTAACATTTCCTTATTTTATCCTGCAAGTACAGGACAAAAAAGGTAATGAAGTCTCTTGTCAGTGTTCAAGCCCAGGAACCAATGAAGGAGAACCATAAAGAGGTGCCACAGCCTCCTGTCCTGGCCCTAGAGCCCAAGCAAGGATTAGGCATCTTCACACCACCAGAGAGGCACAGAGACAAGGGCAGAGGCTAGTCCTGATGGTGCTGCACCTGACCCAGAGGCAATATTTTCTTCTCAAAGAAGTCAACCTTCTCACACCAGACACAGCACTAGAAGTCTGAGGCAGTGTAACAACTGGTTCAAGATGAGAAGACAGTGCCATAGAGGGAGGTAGCTGATATTCCCAGCCCAGCCAGAGGGGTACCTCTATTCCCAGAGTAAACACATCCAACATATTCTGGCCCCAAAACAGGAACCACAACAAGATGTCTGAGTAGGCTTTTGCCTATCCTTAGGCTCCTACTTTTCTCAACTCTTTCACCACAAAACTCTCAGGCACCAAGGAAGAAGAGGAGGTGATCAGAGGAGTCAAGCCCATCTGAGGTGAATAGCCACTCTTCTTCTAAACTGGCGGCCAAACAGCAAAGGAAGTCCTTGCCCCACACACAAAGAGTGGTTCTCCGCCCTAAGCAGGACCTTCCCCAGGACTCAGCAGCCCTAAGGTGGAAGCTGCATCCACTAGTCTCTTTCCCCACCTTTGCTCAGATACCACTGTCAAAAGCCAGGTGCCCTGGGCCCATCTTCTATGCAGAACTGCTGTACTCTTCTCAGTCTACTTACCTGAGACTTCAATGCCATCTCCAACCTATCTAAAGGGATCTTCAGCCCACTGCCTCGGAATTCTTCAGCTGCGAGAATGTCCTTGCTGCCTTGAATAACATAGATATCTTCATCCCCATTCATGGCCCATGCCACTATTCACCATGAACCAACTCAGCATTTTCCCTTCATGGGGGCACAGCCCACATGAGACACCCTTTGAGGTCCTCAGCCTCCTGTTCATTGGTTTCCTCACAAAGATGGAGTCAAATTGCCAGACTCCACAACAGCAGTAGGGAAAAAGTCAGGAGGTGCCCTCGCCATCCCAGAGTCCTCCTTCAGTCCCCAGTGGACAGGCAGAGGAACAAGAAGGATACAGCACTGGGTTTAGGGGAGCCCCACAGACTGGTATCCAGCCCAGCAGAGGCAAATCCATCATCAAGGTGTCCTGAGAATGAGATGTTTCCTGTGCTTCTCACCTTGGCTCCTTGTGTACCATGCTTATTCTAGCATTCTATACATCTTTACCAACTAACAAGTCAGTTCCTCATCTAGCACACCTTCCTAATTAACGCCACCTGATCCCTTGACAATGCTTTCTCTTCCTCTCCCATGTTCTTACTGTAACCACTTTGTACTTAGATTCACACACATGTATTAAAGTATTCTTTAAAAAATAATTGTAGAGATCATTTTTATTTCATGCATTTAAAAACATTCTAAGAAGGGGTCCATGGGTTTCACGAGACTGCCAAAGGGATCCCTTACACAAAAAAGAGCCAATGAATACAACAGTGTGGTGTTTGACACATTCAAAGAGCTCAGTTACTAGGTGGTTGTTTGGTCGTTTTTCAGTCATGTCTGACTCTTCGTGACTCCATCTGGTGTTTTCTTGGCAAAGATACTAGAAGGGTTTGCCATTTCCTTCTCCAGATTATTTTACAGATGAGGAAACAGAGGCAAATATGGTTAAGTGACTTGCCCAAGGTGAGACAACCAGTTTAAGTGTCTGAGGCCAGATCTAAACTCAGGAAGATGAGTCTTCCTGACTCCAGGTCCAGTGCTCTATCTATTATGTCACCTAGTTGCCTAGTTACTAGGTAAAGATTCATAATTTGACAAAAACTGTTGGGAAAAATGGAAAGAAATCTGGAAGAAATCAGGTATAGACAAACCATATACCAATCAATATACCATATATATAAACTGACTCAGAAAATGTAATCTAAGGGGGGGGGAGGTGACAACATAATAAACTAATCAGAAGAGCAAAGAATAAATTACTTTTCAAATCTCTGGATGGGAACCAAACAAAGGACAGAGAGGATTCCAGAAGATAAAATGGTCCATCATAAAATTGAAAAGATTTTGTACAAACAAATCTAACTCAGTTAAAATGAGAAGGGAAACAAGTAACTGGGGAAATGTTTTTGTAGTAAGATTTTCTGATAAAGGCTTCATATCCAAGATATAAAATACCTGATTCACATCTATAAGAATAAGAGCTATTCCCCAATAGAAAAATGGTCAAAAGCCATTTCCTAATATGTAGTCAAAGATTACAAACAGGCAGTTTTCAAAGGAAAAATAGCCAACCTATCAATAACCATATGAAAAATGTTCTAAATTACTAATAATTAGAAAAATGCAAATTAACTAACTTTAGGGTTCCACCTCACACAAATCCATTAGCCTGACAAAGCTGATAAAAGAGTAAAGTGATAAATGTCGGAGAGATGATGGAAATACAGGCATACTGGAAAGCAATTTGGTACCATGCCCCAAGTCAAAACTATGCATACCTTTTCACCTGACTATAACATTACTTGGCCTATTCCTCCTCCTCCCCCCATTAAAAAAATAGTAGCTCTTTTTTGTAGTGGCAAAGAATTGGAAACTAAGGGGGTGCCCTCCTTTTGAGGAATGGCTAAATTAATCATGGTATATCAATGTACTAGAATATTATGCCATAAAAATGATGAAATTGATGACTTCAGAGGAAACTAGGAACACTTTCAGGAATTCATACAGACCAAGGTGAACAGAACTAGAACAATTTTTATATAAAATAACAAAATTACAGAGAAATACAACCTTGAAAGACTTTAGAACTCTGAACAACACAATGATAAACTACAAGTCCAAAAGAATTAAGATGACACAAGCCACTCACAGAAAGAGATATACAGATTCCAGACACGGTCAATGTGGGAATTTATTTTCCCAGGGAGGGGTAGGGACGGATATTAGAGGGCCACACAATTGGTATATTCTGGAGGGACAAATTAATTATTAAAAGCATGCTTGTGCAACATTAAAAAACTGGAGAGTTAACAACTAGGCAAGAAGGATGATAAAGGGATTCAAGATGCCATAATGGTCAGTTGAAGGAACTGTAGATATTTAGTGATAAGGACCAGACCCATGATTTCAATGATAGAGGGAACTCCTGTATAAATAAACTCCCTCTATCAATGCAGGCCAGTATGTTTCTCTGCAAATTTTCTCTCATCTTAAAGAGTTGCCTAGAGCACTGAGAAGTTAAGTGACTTGCCCAAGGGCAAATAGCCAGTTCTCTAGCTACTATTCCGCAGTGCCTATATTATTGGGAATTCATGACATTTGTTTTTAAGTACATGAAATACTGTTACATGAAATCAAGTTTGTACTTTTCTGCTTGGTCCTACAGGATCAACCACTGTTAGTTGTAAAAAGGTAGATTTTGCCTCAATGTCAGGAAAAACTTCTGACCAATGTAAATTATACCTTTGAGAGAGATCCTTTCACTAGAGAACACCAGTTGAAAACCAGGTTAACTCTTTGTTAGGAATGTTGTAGAAGGGATTATTGGTTCAGATGGTGGCTTGACTAAATGGCTTCTGAAGTCCTTTCAAGAACTTAACTCACAATTACAGAATCAAGAATAAGTTATACCTTTACTATTGCCTTCAAATGACTTTCAAATAAAATAACACCCTTTTAAGATATCTTTGTTATGAACCACAGCATTATGACTTAATATTAAATATATCACACAGGAAAAATCTGGATCACGAATTTAAGCTTTATGATTCTTTAATGAATGAACTTATAATCTTAAAATACTACGAAGTCCTATTCCAACCGGACAATGTTCTTTCATTTGTCTGGCAGCACTGTGGTTTCATTATGGCTTGAAATTACAGGAATTTAATAAAAAAAAAAATCAGTGTGTACAAGTGGTTACAAAGTAACAGTCCTAGAAGGCTAAATACTAGTCCATCTGTGGTCTAGCACTTAGGTCAAGAATGTGGTGAGCCTAGGCATCACCTCTTGCAGTAAGTAAAAGCCTCCTAGTCTCTCTGCCCCAAGCTTCACTGAGCTCCAAAACATTCTACAAACTTTTCCCAAAAGCTTGGGCCTGACAGGGTTACTCCCCTACAAAAACTGCAGCGGCTTCCTATTATTTCTAAGATAAAATGTACACTCCTCTGTGTGATGTTTAAGGCTCTTTCCCACATGGCTTCCTTTTACCTTCAAAGTTTTCTCATATTTTACTTGCCTCTTATGGCAATACGCAATATCCTAACTCCTACTTCCATGACAAGTTTTTCTTTGGTATGCAATTTGTCCTTGAGACTTGGCTGGTTCAAGGGACTAAAGGTTCAGGCTGTTGACAACACTTGCTGGTTGCCTGAATGCAAAACAAGCACAGGGAGTTCCAGTGGCCTTCCCTCTGATGTTTGGCTAGCAGATTATAATGGGTAACTAAAGGAAGGAAGTTTCACTCAGCTGAATCAATTTATCCTCAATAGTATCCTCAATGCCTATGCTTATTCCATATCCTCCTGCTGACGCTGAGTAAAACTTTTTGCTAACTATTGAATGACCTATGACTGTCTCATTTTATTCTAATATCAAACCTGATCTACCAGGGTATGGGCCTGACTAAAACAATCTTGTGAAGGAGGGGAAGAAAGGAAAGGTTACTCCGCTATTGGGAGATTACAAGAGTAAATTGTCTGTTGGCATGCAGCACAAAGTGAGGATGCTCTGTCTTTTAAAATTACAGGGTTTTTTTTTTGGCTTTCCAGAGGGCAACTGGGGTTTAAAAAGGATTCCACTTTCACTTCCAACTATAGACTACAATTTTCTGTGTAGATATTTGAGGAGCCCCTGAAGATTTTAGGCTGCAGGTGCTCTCCCTTACCCTGATATATAGGTGAAACTGAATTGGTCATGCCTAATTTTGGTGGTAACCTTCTGAATTTAAGATGTCAGGGGTTCTTGTGTACTTCAGTGGAGGCTGACTGGTGGTAGAAGTAATTTCTGCATTGGAGAGTATGACCACTGATGGGAAGGAAAATCCCGGTCCTAATATGACTGGCCAGAATCATTTAGAAATTCCTGAGCCATGTGGTTTTGCAGTGCCTAATTTCATCAACTGTGGTGGATCAGCAAAAGGCTGAGCTGATGTACCAGAGCCCAGCATTGGAGAATAGAGTCAGGCTCCAGAAGTAGATGCACCCATGCACATAGAGCTGAGGGGAATGGCAGCACTAGCCTGCAGCAAAGCTCTTCCTAGGGAGACGGACCAGACCTACCAGAGGGGCAGCGAGGCTAAAGTACTCATCCCAACAGCACTCAGACCTATGGCAACACCTATTCCAACAAAGGAGAGAAAAGCCAAGGCTCTACTAGAGACAGTTGTACTGCCCCACAGCATAGGGGGGTAGCAGGTGACTCTGACAGAAAGGACAGTAGATGAAGATGTACGCTCCAGCAGCAGTACACAAGCAGTGCCCAGACAGAGGCTCCAACAGCAATGGGCAGGCAAGTGTCTACTAGTCAAAAAAGAATAGGTACTGGTGTGCAGTAGTAAAAGGTAAATGCACTGTAGTCCACTGCTTACTGCAATTTATAGTTGAGTCTTCCACATCACTGACAGTACAATATCCACTGATCATTTACAACTTCTCAGCAAGGGCTTGGAGAGGATCAAGTGATGGATGGCTGGCATTCTTTAGTTACTTTTTGGCAACAACGGGGAGGTAAAAGTGTCTACCCATCTCCCACAGAAAAGGGTAAGTTCCTTACTGAACTCAAATGATACAAAGAGTCTGTATTATACCCTCCTTACCCATGGGGCTCCCAGGAAAGAGGAGATCCTGGCTGGTGAACTTGGAAACACTGAGTACTGGTACAGGGCAATCCTCCCTGATCTGTTATAAATATTGGTAATGATGAAGGATGTGTTAGCATCTGTGCTACAGCCTTGACGTTCCTGGTACTGATACAGCTTATGGTGACCTTTACTAGGTCACCATGTCTAGTGCTAGAACCATTATAAACTGCAAAGACTATCGTCACCCATGACTTGGACGGTCATTTATAAATAATTTGTTTAGCCTTGGGACTCAGTCCTTCACAGGACTGATTCAGTCACTCCTTCAGGGAGTTGTTAAATTATTTTGTTTTTTCTTTGTTTCTGTTTTGGTTTTTCTTTTCCTCCTGTAAGCACTTCCTAATCAGGCTTCTTGAGTATCAGAAGTCAGGTATGTCCCCCAAATTCTCTAGACCTTACCAACAAGGGATGGAGTGTGGTAGGCACAGAATACCAGCTCCTGCCCCCAGGCCAGTTAGGCCAGTTTTTCCTTAAAAGTTATTGAGATCATCCTAGAAATTTGGTTGGTTTAGGTGAATAAAAGCTCAGGCTGTCAACATCTCTTTCTTATCAAACAAGCAGAGAACAACCATGAAGAGCTCCACAGTTAGGAGTAAGTAAATCTTTTGCTAACTGTTGAATGACCTAATGGTGCCCCACTTTATTCTAGTATCAAAACTGAACTACTAGGGTACTAGCTTAAGTCAGGTCCAGCCCAAATACCTACACACAGTCCAGTCCAGCCACATGAACCTACTCACTGTTACTCACATAACACTCCATCTCTAAGCTTTCGAACTGTCTGATACCTGAAATTCTCTGCCTCCTCATCACTGCCTCTTAGAATCCTTGGTTCCTTTTATTATTCAGTTCAAGTGTCATCTACAGGCCATTCCTGGTCCATCAGTGCCTTAACCTCCAAGGTTATAGCAT
The DNA here is from genome assembly GCA_011680675.1 of Gymnobelideus leadbeateri. NCBI lineage: Eukaryota > Metazoa > Chordata > Mammalia > Diprotodontia > Petauridae > Gymnobelideus > Gymnobelideus leadbeateri. The sequence continues at coordinate 144,413 of WOXC01006756.1, forward strand.
ATCTTTGAATATCTTTTATATCTCTACATCGTATATGCTTTCTCTCTCACGACCGTGTAAGCTTTTTGATGGCAGACAGTTTTGTTTCACTTTTGTCTTTGTATCCCTAGCACTTAGCACAGTGTCTAGCATAAAGTAAGTGATTAATAAATGCTTGATGATTGATACCTAGTATATCTTCACTTATGAGTGTTTTCACCAATCACCTTTGTAAAATGATCATACATTATGATAATAAAAATGTCTGACCTACATTTTTCACTCTTTAACTATTATTTTCTAATGGCAAAGAGCTACTTATTTAGTAAGACAATTATAAGTTGATTTGGTAACTAACACAAAGAACAGACACTAATCTTTCTAAAATCAAAATCCTAAGCTACCAAATTTTCCCAAATGAGGCTTATAACCAGGCTTTGAGGAAAGTAAAATGGAATAAAGACTTCAAAGACAGGTGGGAGACAGATGGTGGAGGCATTTAAATACCAAATAGTAGAGTACGAATTTTATTCTAGAAACAAGAGAGGAGTCTTAGCAAAGGAAGTGGAACAAGAAGGAAGAACTGTAAGTGGAGCTACTGGAATTAGCAGGCTATTTTAACAGGCCAGATGACAGGTCATGTGAATAGAAAGGGCAATGGATATAAGATGTTGTATAAATTGAATAACTGGCAAGTCCTGGTGGCTGGATGAATATAAAAGTAAGAGAAAGAAGAGTCAGAGTAAAAGTAAGTTTGCAAACCTGATAGGTTGTAAGAAATAGTGGTGTCATTAATAAGCAAAAAGTTGAGTCAGGAGAAAATGTCAGGATTTTGGTAAAAAGACCTATTTTGCCACGTTATATTTGGGAGTGATATAAAAGGGAACTAGTGATGTGACACTAGAACTTTAGGAAGAAATGAGAGAAGAATCAATATGTATATTTGGGAGACAACTGCATACAAGTTATTGAAACCATGGAAACAGATAAGATCACCAACACAAGATATAGAGAAAATGGTCCAAGATAAAACACTGGAGTATAACCCACCCCTTAGAAGGGATAAGGATGACGATGAAGCAAGGTAGACTGCAAAACAACAGTTCGGAAGACAGCCAAGAAAGTACTGTCATGAAAGCTAGAAGAGATTGCCTTCTCAATGGCTGGGAGAGGGGCTGAAGAAGGGAGAGAATTTGGAGCTCAAAATTTTAAAATGAAGGTAAAAAATAAATAAAATTAAATAAAAGATAAAAGGAAAAGAAAGTATTCAGGAAGGGATATATGGTTAGTAGTGTCAAAAGTTCCTGAGGGGTTAAGGCTAAAGACTGAAAAATAGTCATCAGATTTAGCAATTAATAAATTACTAATAATCTTACAAGAGATCAGTTTTAATGGAGTAGCGGTGGTTACAATTCTGATTGCAAAAAGTCAAGAAGTGAATAAGTGAGGAAATGAAAGTAATAGCTTCCCAAAGTGAACAATAAATTTGACTTCATTGAGTATAAACCTTAATAATGCTTTGAAACACAGGGCTGGGAATTAAGAATTCAAATCCTGGGGTGGCTAAGTGGCACAGTAAGAGTGCCGGCCTTGGAGTTGGGATGACCCGGGATTGAATCCGGCCTCAGAAAATGAGCACCCACACATAAATAATGACTAGTCGTGTAACCTTGAGCAAGTTACTTAACCCCAATTGCTTTTTCAAGGGAGGATACTCAAGGGGTGAAACTATGAGGTGAGAGAGGAAAGTGGCAAGAGGAGATGGGGAGAGACAGGGTAGGGTAAACTATCTCATGTAGAAGAAGCAAGGGGACGTGGCTGCAGGGGAAGGGAAGAATAGGAAGGCAAAAAGGCAAAACCACGTTCTCATTGAATTTGGTTCAGGGAGAGAATGACATACATACTAAATGGGATATCTCAACCTGCAGCAGGATAGGGGGAAGGGGGATGAGAGGAGGGATGATGGATGGGAGGGCATCCTTGAGGGGAGGGGAGGTTGGAAGTACCCACCATAGAAGAGGGACAGGATCAAGTAGGGAATGGACCAGGTGGGGGTGGGTGGGAGGGATGAGTGGGAGGGAATTATAAGCAGCCTTGTACAATATATCTACTATGATAATGTTTTGCATAGCTAGACATGTGCAACATATACTGAATTACTTATCTCCCCAGACGGAATGGGTGACAAGGGAGGAAGGAAATGGATCTGAAATTCAAGGTCTTAAGATTAAATGTTTCAAATATATAAAAATACTATTATTAATACTCTTTTGCTTGTAATTGGGAGATAAGATGTGCAGGCATTGGGTCACAAAGATTCACCTTCCTCTAATGGAAAAGTCGAAGGGGGTATGGGAGATGATATGGGAGAGAGCAGATTGGAGGAAGCATTATCTTGTGGGACTGCTATTCTGGGAGGGTGGGAAAAATGATTGTAACTCAAAATCTGGAGGAAATGAATGATGTAAAATAGAAGTTAATAAAGCATTTGTTTAAATAAAAAAAAATAAAAAAAGAATTCAAATCTTAACTTCTAGTAACTAGCTGTGCAATTCTAAATGTCACCCCAATTCTGCATGCCTTAGTTTCTATTATCTAAAGAAATGAAGGGAAGCTCTAAAATATTATTATTTCTAAATTCATTAAATTTATTCACTAAACATTTGGTCAAATAAGAAAAAAGGCAAAACTGAATTACCTGACGCCGACAACCCACAACATATCTTGGTCCATTTGTTGCCTTAACAATGACTAGAAAGGAAAAAAAAACAAAATCATTTTTTAAGACATTTGCAAGAAGCAATTTGGAATAATACTCCAAAAGTCACTAAAATTATGCATATGCTTTCATCCTGATATCCTCATTAGTCATACACTCTAAAAATATAAAAACAACAAGAAGAAAAGACCTTCTTTATATGTACAAAACTTTTTATATGGTAGCACTTTTTCATATCAAAAACTTGGAAATAAAGTAGGTGTCCATTATTTGGGCAATGGCTAAACAAATTTTGCTATGTAAATGTAATGAAATATTATCCTGCCACAAAAAATGATGAATGCAACAGATTCTGAAAAACTTAGGAAAAGTGATGCAGAAAGAAGTGAACAAAACCAGAAAAAAATTTATACATCGGCTACAATACTATAGAAAACAACTGTGAAAGACTTAAAAACTTTGGTCAAGGCAATTACTAATCACACAACTGCAAAAGTGCGATAATAAATCATATTTTTCTCTTTTGGCATAGAAAAAATAGCCTAGAGGTAACCAAATGAGATATATGTTTTCAGATCAACCAACACAATACAAATTCATTTTGTTTGATTATATTCATTTGTTACAAGGCAAACTATTAATAGTTATGAAAAAAAGGAATATCACCTGAAAAAAATAAAGAAAACATTAAAAAAATACACATTAAAGAAGTTCAGAGGGGCTACATTCAGGGATAATACCATGTTAAAATTGAAATACACAAAAACTACCAAGTTATATGTGGCACAGTTTCTTTTCCTGACCTTGTCATATATGGAAATGTCCATGTTTGTTTGTTACTATCAAGTTCATAATATGGATATAAACATATGTACAATGTTTTTAAAAAGACATCTGCAGAAGGGAATGTTACTTTATTTGAGTCATCCAAATTAAAAATGACAATTCAGAAACTACTAGTTGAAGGAAAATTTAGATTGTCAAATAGTTCTTTTAAATTATTTGCTATATTTCAAAGGAAAAGCAAGTCTCTGTATGTATTTTGAACATCTACTTACATTTTTCTTCTGTTAATTGTTTAAGCACTTCACCCACAATCTACAAAAGAAAAAAAGTGTTATCATTTAACATAATTAACTGTAGTAGCCAAAATTACAACCAAATCAACAACTTACCTGCCCAACACTTTGTAAGGCCTTCAGATCGTTTTCAGACTTTTCATACTGCTTGGTAAGCTCTTTCAACTGTTCTCTTACTGAAATAAAACAACTAGTATATTAAATGTTTACAACTTGGAAATTTTACTTAAATATATTCAGTTTCGTTTTCATCAAATCTAAAGCACCTTTATCTGTACATATCTAATTTCTTATTAAACTGCTAAGAGATTATACAAAGAAACATCTATTAATTGAAGTCTGTTCCTAATGAGCGATTGCTGATTTTAAGTCAGGACGCTGACTTCTAAGGGCTGTGTACTGACAGATGAGGAAGGAGTTTTCACGCCTCCAATCCAGAATATGCTGTATCCTGGTCATTCCGGGACCCAAGCCCAGGACGCTGCTAGGCGGACCCAGTAACAGTAAGAGATGGTAAAAACGCCGGGAGGGGATGGATGGCGGTCAGGAGCCGCGAACGCTGTCCGGCTGCTTCCCTCCAGAAGCACCCACGCCGGGCTGCGCTCCTACACCGGGCCGGGTCGGTGCTCTCCCGAGCCCGGGCTTCGCTCCCTCGGGGCCTAGAGCCAGGCTCCTCCTCACTGGGGGAGCCCAAGCCGTCCGAGGGCCCGGGCCCCGTCCTCACCGACCTCGGCCTTCGGGTGCCCTCTCCCCCTTCTCCCCCGCTCCCGAGCCTCGGGGCTGCTCGCTCCGGCCAGGCCGCACCGGCTGCGAGCGTTGCGCTCGGGGCAGGATGACAAAGCGCCTTGCGCTGCAGCCGCGGTCTGGCCGCTCAGGAGGCTCCCCGGGAGGTGGCCTCCGCTCGGCAGAGAGAGAAGGGCCAGACCGCCCGCACAGTGCTGGAGTACTTACACTCTTTGAGGCGCCCATCGATCTCCTTGTGCTCAAGCAGCTTCTTACGGTAGTCTTGAAGAGCCTTATCTCTCGGGTCCGCCATGATGAGAAGACGCCTCTCATAGGGGATGCTGGGAATGTCCATGGCCGCCAGGGCGGGGGAGGGGGGGAGAGGGGCGGGGACGAGAGGGGAGGAGGAGGGAAAAAAGGAACTGACACGTTCGCCCCGCCCACATCCCCTCCTCCTCCTCCTCTCTTCCCACCTCCCACCCCCTTTCCCAATAGACACTTCGGCTTCCAACCTGACAGCAAGACTCCTCCACTGGCGGAGCTGAGCAGTTGACCTCCTTGGACACCGCCCCCTTCTGGTAAGGGCTGCAAAGAGCAAGAAGTAGCTTCCGGACTTGCTCTGAGGCTTCAAACAGAGCCTGACTCCTGCTGCTACTGCAAGAAAGGACTTTGTGATTAAAAAACAGTCAGAAACAATGCTTTTCCAGACATGTCTGCGATGCCAGTCACCGTATACAATAGCGTAACCTTATTTTTCAAGCGCTTAAGGCTTTATAATAGTTGATAGCCCCATTTCTGAAACAGGGTTTTTCCCCATTGCATGTAGCTTGCATCATTACTAATTTCTTAGGAAATCAGTAAAGTCAGTTATGCTGAAAGTCAATAAGCTGCCTTCTGGGTTGTAATAATAACAGTATCTATATAGCATTTGCTTACAAAGCGCTTTACATACATTGGCACCCTCTTAGCCCTGCCTTCCCTCCCTAGGTGGCATTGGATCCCCTGGGAGACCTACTCGGCACTCTGTACTTCTAAACTCAAAACTATCCACGCCCAAAACTTCCCTCCAAGTCCCCCCCTCCCAGTTAGCCACAGGACCCAATTTATTCAATCTGTTGTTCATTCCTGTAGATTCTTTGAGAGCCCATTTGGGGTTTTCTTGCCAAAGATAGTGGAGAGGTTTGTCATTTCCTTCTCCATCTCATTTTACAGATGGGGAAACTGAAGAAAATAGGGTTAAGTGACTTGCCCAAGAGTCACACAGCTAGTCAATGTCTGAACTGAGGTTTTCCTGACTCCAGGACCAACACTCTAATGGACTCACTGCACCACCTAGCTGTCCACAAAATACAATTTAGCTCAAAGCAAATACCTAGTAGGAAAAAATAGCAACAAAATATCTTCCTCACAATCCTGGGAGGTATTATAACACCAATATAAGCAGCAACAGTAGGAAGATTGGTCACTCATAGGGTTTATTGTGGAAAAAGCACATAAGTAGGGAATAGGTTACTAAAACAATTTAGACCTTCAAAAGTCCCTCCTTGCCTGATATCTCACATGATGTTCTTACTCTCCTCTTCATGGGATATAGCATATCTATGCTGGGTAAATCACTGTAATGGGCTATTTGGGCCAGCTCCTGGAGGGAGGGGCGGGGTATGTGGTTCAAATGCTTAAGCATGGAGCCTCCACTGTCTCCACTTTTAGACTCAAATTTAGTCAAAATCCTGACCTATTTTCTACTGTGCACTTTTAGGAAGAACCAGAACTCATATCCTAGGACCACAAGGAGTTTCTGTTCTCAGGCATAATATCTGTTGAGCAGGATTGTAGCTTCAGGCACCAAACTCTCAATTCCTCTCCATTTGACATTACAACAATATTTCTGCTATAAGATGTCAATGGATGAATGGGAGGAAGAAGAATCCTGCCCCACTCCCACCTCCAACCCACTGCTTTCACTATGAGGCACAATAGAAAAAGTGAAAAGCAAGTTGTCACCTCTTGGCTGACTATTGCTTTTTTTTAAAGTCCACCAAGGGCATGACTGATCCTACAGACAACCAATGGCTGTATTTCTCTATTCCCAATCAGTTGTCTATCCATTGGTCAATACTCCATAATTCCTTCAGGTTTATTGAGGAACTTGTTTCTTACTTTGTGACTTGGTTGTTTTAGGTAGTCTCCTTGTATTCTATTGCTTGATTTTTAGAGAAACTACTGAACACTGCTCGTATGTAACCCTAGCTTCAACAGTCAAGGGACTTGGATACTGTTATTATATTTTAATAGTGAATGGAATCTTGGGGAGTTACTGTTCATGTGTTATCTGTGAGAAGTCTATGAGTGATGACTGGCAGTTTAACTCTCATTCTGGAGATACTATTAACTGTGATACTGATGAGGTGCTTGGGATCTATGTTTGTAACATTAGTCTATGTTTGTAACATCAGTCTACTTTTGTAATATCAGTTTGTAACATCAGTTTGTAAAATCAATTTGTAAAATCAGTCTAAAATCACATTTCTCCCTCCCCAGCCTCAAAGCATTAACTCTGCCCCTTCCCCCTGCCAGCACTCTGCCCAGTAACAACTCATGAACTGTTTATCTCTGCTTGGAACGATAAGAAGCTACCTATGAATCCTTCACAAAACTATCTATAAACATTTTAGCTTAGGCAAATGTTATCTCCCCTAGTAGAGTGGCCAGCTGCACCATGAATCCTTCAGTGCCCTATCTATAGGGTAACTCCTTAGCCAATTATACCCATACTGAGTCTCCTTTAGCCTTGGTTCCCAACATCCATCTTGTCAAACTTGACACTGATGAGTGGCAGACTGGGCACTTCTCAGTCAGCCCTGACGGCTAGCTGACTTAGTGATGTTTCAGGCCTAAAATCACACCTGCAGGTAGCCCCCCCCCCCCCCCTTGGGCTATTTCCCAGTGAATTGTGGGCAATACGCTTGCGTGTGCAGTTGATATTAAAAGTGCATGTTCCTTTAAGCACTGACCACTCCTTAACTCCTCCCTAATCCCACCCTTACTCACCTAGTTAGCATAATTGACACCTGATTTACTGTCTTGACTCCTTAAAACTATACCTGTGATTTCTGTAAGTTTTCTGGTTCCCTAAGAACCCCTGCCTGCTGTAAAGCATAACAATAAACTTTTACAATCTCCACTCCAAATTTGCTTGAACCTATTGAATTCCTTCCAGACTCAGGGACTCTGAGTCCCTGGGAACCTATTGCCCTTCCCTATCCCTGTCCCCCTCCCCATTAATACTTGTGGAGGACTGTCTACAGACAGAATAAGAATTTCTTTCCTGAGTGAGTGAGTGATTTAACTGTCAAGGAGAAAAAGTCTGAAGAGACATTTCTTGTAAGAATTGAGTTTAACTCATCTTACAAATAAATATTATGAAGTTAATTCTTGGGAAGAGACTTTGGCATTTAATGGGAATTCGGGGGGTGGGCAGAAGAGAGAAGAGACACTGTTTGTACTACTTTCTTCTGACTTCTCAACCCCTGTTATCTAAATTCTGACTTTATTATTCAAGTGAACTGTTCTCACCAGTTCTCTCTAACCTCTAATCAACTATGACTGTTCCACTAACTGTAATTTTGAATTTCCAGTTGGATTTGGAGAAGTGATTCATTCTGGTTATTCTTCCTGTCTCCCAACAGATACATTGTATACAATAGTTTGTCTTTGTTATATTTGTTATATTTTCATGTTTTAATTATAGAATCAGCACTGTTGACTTTTTTTTTTTAAGACTAGAAGATAATAAGGGAAAGGAGAGGACAAGACAGGAGAAGAAGCTTGTGATGAAAAAAGTTTATCCAGTTTAATAGTTTTTAATAAACTGTGGAAAGATTCAGGGCTAATTGACTAATTAGAGGAGTATTGCAATTTCGGTAATTTATAGGGGAATGTGATAACATAGCCTTTGATTATCTTAGAAACTAGGATGAGAATTAATAATAAACCTGCTCCATATTTTTCCTGTCTCCTAAAACCCATGTATTACATATCCTCTTGAGAATTCCTTTGTAACTCTTATGCAATATCCATTCTTTCCTTTACTCCAGTCTCTACCAAAGAAATCACCTTTCTTCTGGTCAGGGATCACCCTAATATTTAAACCCTTAGTCCCATTCCCTCCTTTCTCCTTTGACAGAATGCCCCCAGTATAATCCTAGACTCATATCACCAAACTGCCTGACTTTAGGATATATCCCATGGATGTCCTATAAGCATGTGAAAGGCAAAAGAGGACTCTTTTTACCAAAACCAATTATTTTCCCTAATTTCCTTATTTCTGATGACTAGCATTATCTTCCTAGTCACCCAGTTTAAAAAACTCAGTCAACTTCTATTCCTCACTCTCCCCCACCATTTTGATAAGTTGCAAGTCTTAATGATTCTACTTCTACAGTATTCTATGAATCTATCCTTTTCTCTCTCTCTCTTCACATGAACTCCATATAATTCAGTCAGTTAACATTTATTCAGTGCTTACTATATGCCAGGCACTCACTGTACTAAGAGTTGAGGATAACAAGAAAGATAATAAGCAGACCTTACCTTCAATGAGCTGATATTCCAATGAAAAGTATGACCAAAATAACTATGTACATTCAAGATAAATATAGAGTATGTGAGAGGTAATCTCATAAGAGAAGGCACTAGCAGCTAAATAAGGGGACTGAAACTAGACAAGGATATGGGTAGAAGATAAACATTGAGCTGAATCTTGGAGGAATCCAAAGAACTAAGAGCCAGAGGTGAGGGAGAAGAGTATTTTGGCCATGGGGAGCAATCTGTCCAAAACACAGAGACAGGAGACACAGTATTGTATGTAAGGAACAAGGTCAGTGTAATGGCATCATTACTGGAAAGGTAAGAATTGCTGTGAAAAGTTGTAAAGAGTTTTAATGCTGAGTTCCAGGAGCCAAGATGGCAGGGTAAGCAGTAAATCATTGTTGCTCTCCCATATTCACCTCCAAACAGCCATAACATAGTGCCCCAGAACAAATACTAGAATAGTGGAGCCAGTAGAAAGATGGGGTAGAGCAGCCTTTTAGCCTGGGAAACTTGAAGGATCAGCAAGAAAAGTCTGTCTCACTCAAATAAAAGGGGAGCATGTCCCAGAACAGGAAGCATCCCAGCAAACCAGCAGCATGCCCCAGCTCAGAAAACCAGTGGAGGATCCTGAGCCCCAGTGTGGTGGAATAGGCAAATGCCAACAGAAGGACTTCTCTTGTGCTTTACCATAGCCAGGGGAACAGGAAGACTCTAGCTTTGAGAACTACCACAGTGCTTCAGCATAGCCCAGGGTGGATCAGCATCCTCCAGATGCCAGACCTCTCCATATCTCAGCACAACCCAGGAAGGCAGACATCCTCCAGCACTTCCTGTGCTTTGGTGTAGCTCTGGGTGAACAGGTGACCTCCAAGGACTGAAATTCCATGTGCTTCAGTGCACCCAGGACAGTCAGGCATCCTCCAGGGGTTAGACTGCCATGTGCATCAGTGTACCTGGCAGAAATGCAGAAAAACCCCACCCGGCCTCAGGACACACTAGATACCACCACTAGGATCCTAGCTCAGCACCAGGTAAGCTGCCAGACCCCTACAACCTCCAGCTGCCAGCACCTGAGGCTTCAATGCACAAAGCCAGTGACCAGACCCCTGACCACCAGCACAAGAAGCTATGAACAGTGCTCCTGTATTCCAGCAGGAGAGTTCAACTTTAAAAGTCAGGAAATAGGCCAAAAAAAAAAAAAGATGAGCAAGAAGTAAAAAATGAATATTGACCATAGACAGTTACTATGGTAACTATGACAGGAAAGAGCAAAACACAAACTCAGAAAAGGTCAGTATTGTCAATATAACTCCATCGAAAACCTCAAAGGGGAATATGAACTGGTCTCAAGCCCAAAAAGCATTCTTGGAAGAGTTCAAGAAGGATTTTAAAAGTCAAATAAGAGAGATAGAAGAAAAATCAGGGCAGGGGGAGGGGAAAGAAATGAGAGATATGCAAGAGAGAGTCAACAGCTTGAAAAATGAAGGATAAGGGGTGGCTAGGTGGCAGAGTGAATAGAGCACCAGCCTTAGAGTCAGGAGGACCTGAGTTAAAATCCAAACTTAACAATTACTAGTTGTGTGACCTTGGGCAAGTCACTTAACCCCAAATGCCCTGCCTTCCCACCTCCAAAAAGCAGGAAAAAAAAGAAAAAAGAAGAACAAAAATTGACTAAATAAAACAATTCCTTAAAAAATAAAAATAGGGGGAAAATCCACTGAAGAAAACAACTCCTTAAAAAGTAGAATTGACCAAATGGAAAAGGAGGTACAAAAGCTAACCAAAGAAAATAATTCCTTAAAAATTAGAATTAGATAAGTGGAAGCTAATGACTATGAGACATCAAGAATCAGTCCAAAAAAAATCAAAAGAATCAATAAATAGAAGAAAATTTAAAATACCTCATTGGAAAAACAACTGACCTGGAAAACAGATCCAAGAGAAATAACTTAAGAATTTTTGGACTACCTGAAAGCAATGATTAAAAAAAGAGCCTGGACAGTATCTTTCAAGAAATTATCAAAGAAAACTGCCCTGATATCCTAGAAGGAGAGGGTAAAATAGTCAATAGTCACCTTCTGAAATAGATCTCAAAATGAAAACTCCAAGAAATATTATAGCCAAATTCCATAATTATCAGGTCAAGGAGAAAATACTGCAAGCAGTCAGAAAGAAACAATTTAAATATCATGGAACCACAGTCAAGTATCTAACACTGTAAACCAAAATAAAGTCAAAATGGGTGCATGATCTAGGTATAAAGGCTGATACTGTAAGCAATCTGGAAGAGCAAGCGATAGTTTACCTTTCAGATCTATGGTGAGGGAAAGACTTCAAGATGAAACCAGTTAGAGAGCATTATAAAATGCAAAATGGATAATTTTGATTATGTTAAATTAAGCTTCTGTACAAATAAAGCCAATGTTACCAAGATTAAGAGGGGAGTCGAAAATTGGGAAAGAATTTTTACAGCCAATGTCTCTGATAAAAGTCTCATTTCTAAAATATACAAAGAAATGAGTCAAATCTATAAGAATACAAGCCACTCCCCAATTGATAAATGGTCAAAGGATATGAATAGGCAGTTCTCAGAAGATGAAATTAAAGATATCTATAAGCATATGAAAAAATGTTCTAAATCACTATTGATCAGAGAAATGCAAATCAAAACAACTCTGAAGTACCACATCTCACCAGCCAGATAGGCTAAGATGACAAAACAGGAAAATGATAAATGCTGGAGAGGATGTGGAAAAATTGGAACACTAATGCATTGTTGGTGGAGTTGTGAACTGATCCAGCCATTCTGGAGAGCAATCTGGAACTATGCCCAAAGGGCTATAAATAAGTGCATACCCTTTGATGCAGAAATGCCATTTGTAGGATTATATCCCAAAGAGATCAGAAAAGCAGGAGGAGGACCTGTATATACAAAAATATTTATAGTGGCTCTTTTTGTGGTGGCAAAGAATTGAATATCAAGGGGATGCCCATAAATTGGGGAATGACTGAACAAGTTGTGTTATATGAATGTAATGGAATATTACTGTGCTATAAGAAATGAGGAGCAGACAGACTTCATAATAACCTGGAGATAATTATATAAACTGATGCTGAGTGAGAAGAGTAGAACCGGGAGAAATCTGTACACAATCACAGACACAACATAAAAGTTAAAGAATAAAAAAAAAATAATAATATCTCCTTTAAACAAACAAACAAAAGATTGTGCAGGACTTAACCAAAGCTTCTACACTAAGACTGGAGGGCCTGGAATATGATATTCCAGGAAAAAAAGAAGCTTAGATCACAATCAAGAATGAGCTACCCAGCAAAACTGAGTGCAATCTTTTAGGGGAAAAGATGGGTATTCAATGAAATAGGGGAATTTTAATAATTTCTGGTGAATAAACCAGAGCTGAACAGAAAATTCAATCTTTAAATAAGACTTGAGAGAATCATACAAAGGTCAACAGGGAGGCGGTTAGGTGTCACAGTGAATAGAGCACCAACCTTGGAGTCAGGAGGATCTGAGTTCAAATCTGGACTTAGACACTTAACACTTACTAGCCATGTGACCTTGGGCAAATCATTTAACTCCATTTGCCCTGCCTTCCCCCTTCCAAAAAAAGCAAAACAAAAAAAAAAGGTGTCATTCAATAAGGTTAAACTGTTTGCATCCCTGCACAGGAAGATGATATTATAATTCTTGAGAAATGTATATTTATTCTGGTATTTAGGAGGTGTATACATAGACAGATGGAGTGAACAAAAATGATTGTATTAGGACAGGGGTGGGAAACTTGTGGTCTCGAGGCCACATGTGGCCCTGTAGGTCCTCAAGTGCAGCCCTTCGACTGAATCCAACCTTCAAAACAAATAAATCCCCTTAATAAAAGGATTTATTCTCTAAAACTTAAACTCATTCAAAAGACTGCACCCAAGGACCTAGAGACCCTAGGTTTCTCGCCCTTGCCCCCCACCAGCTGAAGTTAAAAAAAAAAAAAGGAGGAATAGCAATCTTGACCTCAGACAAAGCAAAAGTAAAAATACGATTTTATTAATGGGGACAAGGAAGAAAACTACATCTTTCTAAAAGGTACCATAGACAATGGAGTATTAGCAATATTAAAGCGTATATGCAGCAAGTGAATTACAGGAAGAAATAGACAGAAAGACTATATGGGAACCTCAATCCCCCCCTCTCAGAGCTAGATAAATCTAACCACAAAATAAACAAGAGAAAAGTTAAAGCGATGAATAGAATTTTAGAAAAGAATTTATGTAGGGCATAAAAACTTCACAACCCAATACAGAAAGGCAGAAATATTAAATGCATCCTTTTCAGATTATAATGCAATACAAATTACATGTAATAAAGGGCCATGGAAAGATAGATTAAATATTAATTGGAAACCAAATAATCTAATCCTAGAGAATGGGTGGGTCAAACAACAAATCTCAGAAAGAATAACTTCATCAAAGAGAATGACAGTAATAAGACAACATACCATACTTATGGGAAGCAGTCAAAGTAGTTCTTAGGGGAAATTTTTTTAAATCTCTAAATGCTTATGTGAATAAAATAGAGAAATAAGAAATCAATGAATTGGGCTTGCAAGTAAAAAAGCTAGAAAAAGAACAAAATAAAAGCCCCCAATTAAATACCAAATAAGAAATTCTGAAAGTCAAAGGAGAGATAGTAAAACAGAAATTAAGAAAACAATTGAACTAATAAATAAAATTAAGAGCTGATCATATGAAAAAAAAACCCAATAAAATCTATAAGCATTTGTTTAATTTGATTAAAAAAAGAAAAGCAAATTAGCAGTATCAAAAATGAAAAGGGTGAATTCACCACCAATGAAGAGGAAATTAAAACAATAATTATGAGCTATTTTGCCTAACTACATACCAAATAAATCTGACAATCTAAGTGAAATCAATACAAAAATATAAATTTCCCAGATTAACAGAATAAGAAATAAAATACTTCACCTCATTTCAGAAAAAGAAATTGAAAGCCATCATTGAACTTCCTAAGAAAAAATCTCCAGGGCCAGATGCAGTTCTAAGGGAATTCTATTAAAACATTTAAAGAACAATTCCAATACTATATAAACTATTTGGGAAAATAGGTGAAAAAGGAGTCCTCCCAAATTCTTTTTATGATACAAATATGATGCTGAAACCTAAACAAGGAAGAACCAAAACAGAGAAAAAAATTTTAGACCCATTTCACTAATGAATAGTATTTAAATATTAATTAGTAATAATTATTTAAATATTAATAATTGGATTTTTTAACTGAATGTATTTTTTTGCATTGTAGTTATGTTTTAGGTTGTCTTTAATATTTCAGCATTTCTCAATTTCTAAGTAGATATTAGCAAAGAGATTATAGCAACTTATCATGAGAATAATACCCTATAACTAGGTGGGATTTACACCAGGAATGCAGAACTAGCTTAATATTAGGAAACTTATCAGCATAATTGACCATATTAATAACAAAATTAACAGAAGTCATATGATTATCTCAATTGATACAGAAAAAATCTTTTGACAAAATCCAACACCCATTCCTATTAAAAATATTAGAGAACATAGGAATAGTTCAACTTTAATAAGGTCCTTATGATTTCTTTTTCCTGTTTACCTTCTCATGCTTCTCTTGCTTCTTATATTTGAAAATCAAATTTGCTGTTTAGCTCTGGTTTTTTTCATCAAGAATGCTTGAAAATCCTCTATTTTCTTGAATGACCAAATTTTCCCCAGTAGTATTATACTCAGTTTTGCTGGGTAGGTGATTCTTGGTTTTAGTCCTAGCTACTTTGACCTCTGGAACAGCATATTCCAACACCTTCAATCCCTTAATGTAGAAGCTGCTAGGTCTTGTGTTATCCTGATTGTGTTTCCACAATACTCAAATTTCTTCCTGTCTGCTTGCAGTATTTTCTCTTCGACCTGGAAACTCTGGGATTTGGCTGTAATATTCTTAGGAGTTTTCATTTCGGGATCTTTTTCAAGAGGTGATCAGTGTATTCTTTCAATTTCTATTTTGCCTTCTGGTTCTAGAATGTCAGAGCAATTTTCCTGGAGAATTTCTTGAAAGATGGTGTCTAGGTTCTTTTTTTGATCATGGTTTTTAGGTAGTCCAACAATTTTTAAATTACCTCTTTTGGGTATATTTTCCAGGTCAGTGGTTTTCCCAATGAGATATTTTACATTGCCTTCTATTTTTTCATTTGTTTGGATCTGTTTTATAGTATCTTGATTTCTCATAAAGTCATTAGCTTCTAGTTGCTCCAATCTTATTTTGAAGGAATTATTCTTTTCAGTGAGTTTTTGAAATTCCTTTTTAATCTGGCAAATTTGGCTTTTAAAGACATTCTTTTCCTAATTGGCCTTTTGGGCCTCTTTTGCCATTTGAATGAGTCTATTTTTTAGGTGTTATTTTCTTCAGTATTTTTTTTTTGTGTGTGTGTCTCCTTTAGCAGACTTGGTTTTCATGATTTTCTTGTGTCATTCTCATTTCTCTTCCCAATTTTTCCTCCACTTCTCTTACTTGATTTTCAAAATCCTTCCTGAGCTCCTCCATAGCCTGTAACCAACTCATATTTTTCTTGGAGGCTTTTGATGCAGCTCTGACTTCACTATCTTCCTCCCACTCTATATCTTGATCCTTTTTGTTCCCCCAAAAGGATTCTGTTGTCTGTTTGTTCTTCCTGTGCTTGCATGAGCACAATTGCCAGCCAATTACTTGACTTTTGAGCTCTTTGCCATAGTAGAACTCTGCTTCCAAAATGGAGAGAGCTATGTCCCAAATCACTGGGGTTTTTGCAGCCACAGGAGCTATTAGGAGGGTGCCCTCTCTACAGCCCCCGCATGCTCTGGCTCACTGGTCACACAGCCTAGGACCACCACCCAAGTCCACAATCCAGATCCAAGGATGTTAAAGCAAGAGTGATTACCCTCTGCATGGTAGCTTTGTCCCCTTATGATCTACAGCCACATGGCCACTTCCACTCCTGCTGCTTCTCCCCACAGGGGCAGGGGCTACCTCTGCTCTTCATTTTCCCCCTGTTCCAACCTTTTACTTTGTCTTTGGCATTTATGGGTTGAGAAGTCTGGAAGTTGCCACAGCTGCTGGTGATTCACTCTCCTCAAGTCTGCTCTGGAGGACACTGGTCTGGGGCTAGAACTGTATAGCTCAAACCAGACTGCAAGCAGCTCCCAGCTTGGTGTGATATCACCTTTCTCTCTGCCTTCCAGGCTTCCTTCAGTGGGATATTTGTTTCTCTCTGTCACTTTGTGCGTTCTGTAGCTCCAAAGTTTGTTTAGAGTCATTTTTTACATATATTGGAAGTGATTGGAGCAGAAGCCCATGCCTCATTTGTGCTTCTACTCCACCATCTTGGCTCCCGAGATCATAGGAATAAATGGACTTTTCCTAACATGATAAGGAGCATCTATCTAAAACAATCAGCAAGTATTACATGTAATGGGGACTAGAAGCCTTCCTAGGACAAACAGGGGTGAAACAAGGATGTTCATTTTGACCACTACTATTCAGTATTGTACAGAAATGTTAGCTTTAGAAATAAGAGAAGAAAAAGAAATGGAAGGAATTAGAACAGGCAATTTAATAAGCAAAGCTATCACTCTTTGCAAATGATATGATAGTAAGCTTAGAGAATACTAGAGAATCAACTAAAAAACTATTTGAAATAATTAACAACTTTAGCAAATTTGCAGGACATAAAATAAATCCACATAGATGTAATACCAGTGTGATATCCATAGCAGCCACTATGAATATGCATGTGTGTTTCCAGGGTAGATTCACAAAATATAATAAACTTTCTTCCTCAAAGGCAAAACCAAAACATTTATTTGGAGCATTATTAGGATACAAAGAAGTAAAATTTAACAGGGCACTTATCACTAATCCAGGTGAGCACCAACATCTTAAACCTTCTTTTTGTTAGGCCTCCCCACAAACAAGTTCCCTTAGTTAAGTTCCTCCCTCTACCCACTCAAGCTGCTTCTCTCTCTCCTCCCTCCCTCCCTCTCCTCTCTGCTCTGGATAAACTCCTTCCACATTGAGTTCCATGTGACTCAGGTTCCATGTGACCCAGACTCAATGTGACTGTATCAGCAGGACGCATATGCCTATTAACGGGTGGGTAATATCTTCCTATTCTGTTAACACAACAATAAATCATTGATATTTCTATATATTACTAATAAAACCCAGCAGCAAGAGATAGAAAGAGAAATTCCATTTAAAATAACTACACTAGTCAATGATAATAGCAATATACTGTTTGATAAACTTGAAGACCCCAGCTTCTGGGATAAGAACTCACTATTTGACAAAAACTGTTGAGAAAACTGGAAAATAGTATGGCAAAAACTGGGCATAGACCAACGTCTGACTCATTATAACCAAATAAAGTCCAAATAGGTACACAATTTAGGTATAAGGGCTGATATAAACAAATTAGAGGAGCAAGGAATAGTCTATCTGTCAGATTTAAGGGGAATGGAAGAATTTATGACCAAACAAGAGGTAGAGAACATTATGAAATGCAAAATGGATAATTTTTATTACCTTAAACTGAAAAGTTTTTGCACTAACAAAGCCAATGCAACCAAGATTTAGGAGGGAAGTAGAAAACTGAAAAAGAATTTTTATAATTAGCATCTGTGATAAAGTCCTCATTTCTGAAATATATAGAGAAATGAGTCAAATTTGCAAGCATACAAGCCATTCCCCAATTGATAAATGATCAAAGAATATGAACAGGCAGTTTTCAGAGGAATAAATTAGAACTATCTATAGTCATATGAAAAAATACTCTAAATCACTATTGATTAGAGAGATGGAAATTAAAACAATTCTGAGGTACCACATCATACCTATCAGATTGGCTAACATGACAAAACAAGAAAATTATAAATGTTGGAGAGGATATGGGAAAGTTGGAATATTGATTCATTGTTGATGGGTCAGTGAGCTGATCCAACCATTCTGGAGAGCAATTTGGAACTATGCCCAAAGGGCTATAAAAATACACATACTCTTTGACCCAGCAATACCACTCACTTCAAGGGTTGTATCCTGAAGAGATCATATGAATGGGAAAATAACCTGTATGTACAAAAATATTTATAGCAGCTCTTTTTGTGGTGGCCAAGAACTGGAAATTGAATGGATGCCATCAATTTGGAAATGACTGACCAAGTTGGGGTATATGAATATAATGGAATACTTTTCTGCTATAAGAAATGATAAGCAGGCAGAGTTCAGAAAATCCTGGAAAAATTTATATGAAGTGATGCTGAGTGAAGTGAGCAGAACCAAGAGAACATTGTTCACAGAAACAGTCACAATGTGCGATAACTGATTTTGATAAACTTAGCCCTTCTCAGCAATGCAAGGACCTAAAACAGTTTCAAAGAACTCATGGTGGTAAATGCCATCCACATGCAGAGAAGGAACTATGGAGTCTGAATGCAGAGCAAAGCAGACTATTTTCTTTTTGTTTTGTTTTGTTTTTCTTATGGTCTCTCCCATTCGTTATAATTTCTTCTATGCAACATGCCTAGTGGGAAAATGTGTTTAATAGGAATATATATGTAGAGCCATATCAGATTGGAAGATGTCTTAGGGAAGGAGGAGGAAGGGAAGGGGAAAAATTTTAAAACTTATAGAAGTGAATGTTGAAAACAAAATAAATTAATTAATAAACTTAAAAAATAAAATAACTGTAGACAATATAAAATATTTGGAAGTCTATTTGTCAAATCAAACCCAGTAACTATATGAATACAATTACAAAACACTTTTCACACAAATAAAGTCAGGACTTCACAAACCAAACCACAGGTTTGTAACAGAACTCAACTCTGTGCCCTGACACATCTACCTCTTCTTCCAGTTTTACGGAGGTCCAAACTCCAAAGGACAGAAATTTGTTTAGATTAGTGCTACCAGCAAGGCAGCACTCCACCACTGGGCCTAGAGAACTGAGGAACAGAGGGAACTGGAGAAGGTGTGTGTGTGTGTGTGTGTGTGTGTGTGTGTGTGTGTGTGTGTGTGTGTGTGTGTGTGTGTGTGTGTGTTGGCTATGACTGTATTAGCAAGCACCCTAGCACACCCAGGATGACCTGATGACACAGGTTCTTTGATCTGCTTTGCTAAAGGAAAGACAACTTTTAAAGAGGCCGACAATCTTACTTTAATTACAGATAAGTAGAAAATACAAACAGAGAAATCAGCATAGATATTCAACAGACAGGACTCCAACTGACTGTACAAAGTAATACAAACACCTACATACACCCTCAGACCAGGAGAAGACCAATATCTGAGTGGTCAAGGAGGCTCTTAACAAATGTCTACTCAGAGTCCCGTCCAGGGAATCAAAAGGTTCTTCTCCTGAGCAAGCTTCCAAAGCAAAATGCCAACCTCCCAGAATATATAACAAAGACACAGCCCCTGATTAACTCAGAGTAGAAATACAAGAAACCTACTTGACTTAGCACAGCTGTGAATTATCAGGGTTCAAAGGAGACTAATCCTTCAGATATTTACAATTTAGCCTGAGCCTGGGAAACTGAACTCCCAAAAGAAAACAAAAATCCCACTTTGCTTGTGCTTACAGCGGCACACCCCATTAAATCTGATGGAAAGAGTATTTAGCATTCAGCTAGGGCCAGTTCTGGTGTCTCTCCACTCCCTACCACAACTGTGCCCCAAAGTTACTTGGAGCAGATAACTATGTTGTTTAATTACTTGGTGTGGGAAAAGATTGAGCAGGTTTGAAATCCAGGCCCTGGATAAATTGACTTCAGAGGGGAGTGAGAAAATGATCAATAGGAGAAAAAAAGAATTTGAAAAAAAGACTGAAATTTCCAATATCTCAGGAAAAAGAAAACTCAATAGGGAGGATATTAATAGAAGAAACTGGCCTCCAGAACTAGTCAAAGAATTCAGGCATCTATGAATAAAGATAGCAAAACAAAGAAAAATTATTCAATACCTGATTAGGTAGAGGATCCTGTGGTTTTTGGAGAAAGCATGGAACCACAACACACTGTTCCTGATTGATTTAAAAGAGAAACAAGAATGATGAAAGCCAAACTTTTGATTTATACAACAAAAATAAATGGCAAAATAGAAAAACATGAATCCAAGGAAACAAAAGAATGACTGATTAGGAGAAAATGGGAATGAGGGGTAATCTAGAAGGAAAGAAGCAGAAAAGCAATAACATTAAAAGAAGACACGATCAAAATATGATGATATGAACTAAATATTACGTTCTCAAACAAGATTCATAGAGACAACTTAAGTTCTCTCAGAAGAACATAAATCAAAAAACCCAACTGCCATCATGCAAGAAATTAAAAAAAAAAAAACTTCCCAGCATTTCTGAAGAAACACCACACAGAACCAATCAAAAGAATCCAGAGATCTCTAGAGAAAAATCTTATGCTGTGAATACCAACACATCCAATGGTTAAACTGAATAATTCCAAAGACAAACAAGTTCTGCAAGCAGAGAAAGACCTTAATATATAAATGAAAGTAAATTTGAATAACAAAAGACTTCTGACCTGCTAGACAGGATTAAGAGCGAATGGAATAAGAGGAAAAGATCGAGATGCAGCCCAAGGTAACCCATCATGTAAATCTCAACCTAAGCACACATGAAAAAAAATGAGAGCTGAAAAGATTGTTTGTTTCTTAGCCCCAGACAACAGCAGTATAAGAAGGGTAAATAAATTCAGTGATGAAGGACATCAACAAAAGACCTTCAAAAGACTTTTTTCTAAATGTACACGAAGAGAAAACAGTGAAAGCAGAATTCAAGTAGAAGAGATGATGGAGAAACAGGATGGAAAAAGTGTGGGCTAAAACTCACAATACCTTGACTACAGGTGAAAATAGGTGGATTTGTGTGTGTGTGTGTGTGTCTGTGTGTGTGTGTGTGTGTGTGACTAAATTATGAAATGGGAGGATGCATAAAAAGGGGGAGGAGAGGAAAAAGAAGGAAATATATGATATAGCTTAATCAAGTCAAAAATGAATGGAAAATAACTCCTGTAGTCTTTCATAAAGAAACAAGCCAGCAGGATAATGGGAAGGGGGCAAAGGGCAGGATTGCAAAAGGGGCATAGCTAGGTGAAAACCTTTCAGTGTTGGAAGAATAAATGCTGCTATGGGAGAAGGAACATTTTATTTAAATTGAATCATATATAGAGCTAGAGCTCAAAGGGACCACAAAAGGCTATCAATTCTCCTCTCTTTTTTTCAGCTAAAGAAACTGAGTCCTAGGGAAGTTAAGTGATTTGCCAAAGGTAACATAGGTGATATGCTTTGGAGAAAGTATTCAAACCCATGTTTCCCAGTTGTACAGCTTCTTTACATTTTCTGTTTCCCCATATTTTGTATGAGCACTGTGAGCCTTATCTCCCAGAATAAGAGATTGCTGCCTTGATATTGATCACTAGTGTGACTTAAGATGAGGGTAAAGAGAGAGTCTGGAAAAATTGAAATGCCCTCAAGAAGTAAGAAGTGCCACTTTATGTATTTAAACCTCCATATATTAAGAATCGATTATTTAACAGATATACCACTTCATTCATTTCCAGAATGGTATATTAAGCAACTGCTGGGCTATGGTGATAAAAAGACAAAAATGAAGTCTCTGCCTTCAAGGAACTTCTATTCTAGGGAGTGAAAATAGCATATAAACATGTAGGAAGCACAATCTATCTACAAAATAAAAATAAAGTAATAAGAGGGGCACATTAGTATTTGGAAGAATCAGGGAGAACATTTTTAGGAAGTGGTACCTGAGCTCAGCCTGAGGTTAGGGTTTTTTAATTTTAATTATTTAATTTATTTACTTTTAGTTTTCAACATTCATTTCCACAAGATTTTGAGTTACAATTTTTTCTCTCCCCATCTTTCCCCTACTCCCCACCCCAAAATATCAAGCCTACTGAATACCCCTTCCCCTAATCTGCCCTCCCTTCTATCCTCCCACCTCTTATCCCCAACCTCCCTATTTTCTTGTAGGGTAAGATACCCAATTGAGTATGTATGTTATTTCCTCCTTAGGCCAAATTCAATGAGAATCAGGTTGTCCCACTCTCTCTCACCTTCCTGGTCTTCCCCTCCATTGTAACAGTTTTCTCTTGCCTCTTTATATGAGATAATTTACCCTAATCTATTGCTCCCTTTCTTCTTCTACCAACAAATTCCTCTCTCACCTCTTATTTTATATTTTTAGATATTCCTTCATATTTAAGTCATCCTGTGCCATCTGTCTATGTATACATGTACACACATATACACACACTCACATATATATATTTTTATATACACATACATCCTCCTATATATATTCCCTTCAGTTATCATCATGCTTAGAAAAGTCTTATGACTTAAAATTATCTTTTTTTCCATGTAGGAATGTAAATAGTTCAACTTTAATAATTTCCTTTTGATTTCTTTTTCCTGTTTGCCATCTCATGCTTCTTGTATTTGAAAGTCAAATTTTCTGTTCAGCTCAGGTTTTTTCATCAAGAATGCTTGAAAGTCCTCTATTTCATTGAATGATCATATTTTCCCCTGTAGCATTATACTCAGTTTTGCTGGGTAGGTGATTCTTGGTTTTAGTCCCAGCTCCTTTGACCTCTGGAATATCATATTTCAAGCCCTTTGATCCATTAATGTAGAAGCTGCTAGGTCTTGTGTTATCCTCATTGTGTTTCCAAAATACTCAAATTGTTTCTTCCTGACTGCTTGCAGTATTTTCTCTTTGAGCTGGAAACTCTGGGATTTGGCTGTAATATTCTTAGGAGTTTTCTTTTTGGGATCTTTTTCAAGAGGAGATTAGTGAATTCTTTCCATTTCTATTTTGCCCTCTGGTTCTAGAATATCAGGGCAATTTTGCTTAATAATTTCTTGAAGGATGGCATCTAGACTCTTTTTTTGATCATGGCTTTCAGATAGTCCAATAATTTTTAAAATTATTTCTCCTGGATGTATTTTCCAAATCAGTGGTTTTTCCAACAAGATATTTCACATTGCCTTCTATTTTTTCATTCTTTTGAATCTGTTTTATAGTATCTTGATTTCTCATAAAGTCATTAGCTTCCAATTGCTCCAATCTAATTTTGAAGGAATTATTCTCTTCAGTGAGTTCTTAAAATTCCTTTTTAATCTGGCAAATTTGGCTTTTTAAAGCATTCTTCTCCTCATTGGCTTTTTGGGACTCGTTTGCCATTTGAGTGAATCTATTTTTTAAGGTGTTATTTTCTTCAGTATTTTTTGGGGTCTCCTTTAGCAGGCTGTTGACTTGGTTTTCATGAATTTTTTTGCCCTTGTTTTTGAAGGGCAATTGGAGTTAAGTGACTTGCCCAAGGTCACAGGCTAGTTTTTGTGTTAAATGTCTGAGGCTGGATTTGATCTCAGGTCCTCCTGACTCCAGGGCTGGTGCTCTATTCACTGCACCACCTAGCTACCCTGGTTTTCATGATTTTCTTACATCATTCTCATTTCTCTTACCATTTTTTCCTCTACTTCTCTTACTTGATTTTCAAAATCCTTCTTGAGCTCCTCCATGGCCTGTAACCAACTCATATTTTTCTTAGAGGCTTTTGATGCATGAATTCTGACTTCTCTGTCTTCCTCCCCCTCCATGCCTTGATCCTTTTTGTCCCCTAAAAAGGATTCTATGATTTGTTTGTTTTTCCTGTGCTTGCTTATATTACCAGCCAATTACTTGACTTTTGAGTAGATTAGAATAGAGTAGAGCCACAGTAGAACTGCTTCCAAAATGGAGAGAGCTATGTCCCAAATCACTGGGGTTTTTGCAGACACCAGCTCTATTAGGAGGGTGCCCTCTCTACAGCCCCTACATGTTCTGGCTCACTGGTCACACAGCCCAGGACAACCACCTAAGACCAGGATCTGGCTTCAAGCAGGTCAAAGCAAGAATGATTACCCTCTGAATGGTTGTTTGGTCCCCCTACAATCTGCAGTCCAAGAGCTACAGAAGCAGCCACGCTTCAGTGGCTGCAGGTGCCACGCTTCTGCTGCTTCTTACTCTGGGGATAGCAGCCAGACCCACACTCCCTCTGTTTAAACAAAATTCCATACTGACCTTTTACTTTGTCTTTGGCATTTGTAGATTGAGAAGTCTGGAAACCAGTACAGCTGCTGGTGATTTTCTCTCCCAAAAGTCCACTCTAGCCACTGCTGGTTGGGGTCTCCCTGAGGCTAAAACTGTAAGCTCACTTGGGGCTGGGCTTGGCTTCCAGCATTCTGTGATGGACCCTTTCTGACAGCCTGTCAAGCTTCCTTCAGTGGGAGATTTGTTTCTCTCTCTCACTTTGTGTAGCTCTAAAGTTTGTTTAGAGTCATTTTTTTACATAGAAGGGAAATTTTATAAAGGAAGATAAGGACCTTACAATGGGTAGGATCTTCAGGGATTTGTTTCCTAGAGAGACCAATTATCCTGCTTCAGAAGGAGAATCAGAGCTTCTGGGGGGTCAACTAACCCCCAGAAGAATGGGAGGGCATGGACAGAGGGAAGAGATTCCAAGGCAAATGGGGGTGAAATGACTAAGGGGAGGACAAAGATCAACAATGAAATGTACAATCAGTGACATAGGAAGAATCCTACCATAGAGCAATATTTTCTATCACTTGCAAGTATTTCTAAGAGTGAAGTACAGCAGAGAAAAAGGGGCTAGAGGACAAAATGTACAAGGCAATAACAGAAACCATTTAGAAAAGAGGACCCAGAATAAGTACCTCAAAAGTTTTAATATGGAAAAATACAGAGAACAAAGAAATACTAAATTCATATAAGGGTCTTGAATCAAAGGATAAATCTAGAATGGATAGAAAGGGAAGATAAATTATGAAGTGAGAGAAATTATTTTACTATTAGATTAATAACCAGTTATGAATTTGGTAACCAGGTATGAGGAATGGTCAAACCTTTTCTTTCCACAGAAATTATGTTATACATGACTTATGAAATCTAGGGAATTCACACATGCCAGAAAGTCTTTTGACTTGCAGTAAATACAGGAAAAAAAATTGATTGTAGAAGACACTATCAACATAGATTAGTACTAGATTATCTTCTAATAGAATAAGAGGGAAATTGAGAGATATAATGAAGACATTTGTTTCCATAAATTCAGAATAACAATCAGCAGAATGGAAGATGAAATGAAAGAATTATGTCTCACATAGAATATAATAGGCAAAGCAACTGGTTTTATCTTGTTTTGAAGCTAGAGATCAGCTACGTAGAATAAAAGTTAAGTCTTGCTTCAAATGCTCATGCATAATAAGCTTATGAATATTAACTTCTTCTCCCCTTGAGGAGAACTCAAGGTTCATTTTAATGGCTATACAATACGTGTAGCAGGAGGGAAATCATGTCAAGGGGAACTATGTAATAGGAGTATGGGAAAGTTATACACCCAGCCAATGGGGAGATAGGGAGGGACTTTGCAGGGGGGCATAGGTTTTTAAGGCTTACTTTTGTTTCTGGAGGGTGTGTCTATTTTACGAGACACTAGCCACTGAAGTCGTGTAATAAATTTATTTCTTTTATCTTTACCTCTCCTGAACCTGAATAAGTTATTTCTTACACAGGTTTTTCTCCATTACTTCCTCATTTAAGGCCCAACACCTGTAAAAAGTAAGTTTCAGAAGGACATAACTGATGAGATTGTCCTAGAACTCAAGGAAACTTACTCTTCAGTTTTGGTTGGGACCCCACCCAGCCAGAAGACCTTACTTTTGTTTAGAGTGTAAAAACAGAATTAAGTCTAGTTAAGTTCTTATTCCAGGGAAAGGAGCCCTGTCTTCCTACCAGTTCAGAATTTAGAGTAACAACTCACAAAGGAGAAAACCAATCAGAGTGGTTTGGAAGGAGATGGATTCCCCTGTCAAGATTGCTAGAGACAACTGAGCCTCATGATCAAGTCACATTCTCAGCAGGAGGAGGTGAAGACTGCTAGCCTACCTCCTCATTAAATATCCACCAATCAGGGTTGATCTTCACTTGTCAGGGGGTATTTCCTTTCAAAAAATATTTAAGGATTCTGAACTATCTATGTTTTTGTCTTTTATTACTGAGAGAAACCACTGATCATCAATTTATTGATTGCTAGCTATCCTAATTAATAAATTGATTATTAATTACCCAGAAACACTTGTCTGTGGGGTTTTTCTTCATCACAGAAGAGAATGAGGGAAAGAAATATACTTTTTAGAAAAGGGTACAGAAAATAAATTTAAAAACAAAACAAAGTGGAGGAGAGTGAGTGGAATTCTGCTTTAGAGGGAAAAAAGGGAATGAAGTAAATAACCAGATGAAAGCAAGTAAGCAAGCAGAAAAGCAAAAGTCAAAATAATTTGGAAATTGAGGGGATGCCCATCAATTGGGAAAGGGCTGAACAAGTTGTAGTTTATGAATGTAATGTAATACTATTGTGCTATAAGGCAGATTTCAGAAAAACCTGTACACACTTACATGAGCTAATGTTGATCAAAGTGAGTAGAACCAAGAGAACATTGTTACACAGTAACAATAACATTGTGTGATGATGAGTTTTGGTAGACTTGGCTCCTCTCAGCAACACAATGACAAATTGCTTGCAAAGACAATTCCAAAAGACTTCTTTTTTAAAAAATGCTTTATTAACTTCTGGTTTACATCATTAATTTCTGCCAGATTTAGAGTTACAATTTTCCCCCATTTTTCCCCTACCCCCCACCCCAGAATAGCAGTCCCACAGATATACCCTCATGATGCCCCCTCATCCAATCTGTTCTCTCCATATCTCCCATATCCCCTTTGACTTTTCCAGTAGGGCAAGGTGAATCTCTGTGCCCCAATGCCTGTATATCTTATTTCCCAATTATATGTAAAATAGTATTAATAATAGTATTAATATATTTTTAAAATATTTGATTTTAAAACTTCGAATTACAGATTCATTTCCTTCCTCCCTTGTCACCCACTCTTGCTGGGAAGATAAGCAGTTCAGTATATATTGTACATGTATAGCTATGTAAAACATTACCATAGTAGATATATTGTAAAAGACTGACTATATTTCTCTCCATCCAATCCCACCTCCCACTTGGTCTATTCCCTACTTTGATCCTGTCCCTTTTCAAAAGTGGGTGCTTCCAACTTCCCTCCCCTCCAGCCTGCCCTCCCTTCCTCCCTCCCATCATCCTCCCTCTCATCCCCTTCCCCCCTACTCTCCTGTAGGGTGAGATATCCTATTTAGTATATATGTCTCTCCTTGAGCCAAATTCAAGGAGAATAATGTTTTGCCTTTTTGCCTTCCTGTTCTTCCCCTCCCTTGTAACCATTTTCCCTTGCCTCTTCTATATGAGATAGTTTGCCCCAGTCTGTCTCTCCCCATCTCCTCTCATTATATTCTTCTCTCACCTCTTGATTTCACCTTTTAAGTATTATCCCTTCCTATTAAATTCGACCTGTGCCATCTATCTATGTATACCTATAAACATATATACACACATTCACATATGTATTCATTTTTATTTTTGTTTTTTTCCAAATGTTTTATTAACTTCTGGTTTACATCATTCATTTCCACCAGATTTTGAGTTACAATTTTTTCCCCCATTTTTCTCCTACCCACCACCCGAGAATAGAATCCCAAAGGTTATCCCCTCATCCAATCTGCTCTCTCCCATATTTTCCCCCATACCTCCTTTGACTTTTCCATTAGGGCAAGGTGAATCTCTGTGCCCCAATGCCTGCACATCTTATCTCCCAGTTACATGCGAAATAGCATTAATAATAGTATTTATATATTTCAAACATTTAATTTTAAAACTTCGAATCCCAGATCCATTCCCTTCATTCCTTGTCACCCACTCCCGCTGGGAAGATAAGCAATTCAGTATATGTTGTACATGTATAGCTATGCAAAACATTACCATAGTAGATATATTGTAAAAGACTGACTATATTTCCCTCCCACCCATTCCATCCCCCACCTGTTCCATTCCCTACTTTGATCCTGTCCCTCTTCAAAAGTGGGTACTTCCAACCTCCCCTCCCCTCAGAATACCCTCCCCTCCATCATTTCCCCCTCATCCCCCTCCCCCCTACTTTTCTGCAGGGTGAGATATCCCATTTAGTATGTATGTCATTCTCTCCTGGAGCCAAATTCAATGAGAATATGGTTTTGCCTTTTTGCCATTCTGTTCTTCCCCTCCCCGCGACTACTTCCCCTTGCCTCTTCTACATGAAATAGTTTACCCCCGCCCCTCTCTCTCCACATCTCCTCTTGTCACATTCCTCTCTCACCTCTTAACTTCACCCCTTAAGTATCATCCCTTCCCACCAAATTTGACCTGTGCCCTCTATCCATGTATACCTGTAAACATATATACACACATTCACATATGTATTCATATGCCCATATACCCTTCTTCAATTATTTTCATACTGAGAAAGGTTTCATCAGTCACAGTTATTGTTTTTCCATGTAGGAATGTAAATAGTTCAGCTTTGATAAGTTCCTTTTGATTTCTTTTCCCTGTTTACCTTCTCAAGTATCTTTTGCTTCTTGTGTCTGAATGTCAAATTTTCTATTCAACTCTGGTTTTTTCCTCAAGAATGCTTGAAAGTCCTCTATTCCACTGAATGACCGCATTTTCCCTTGAAAGAAGATACTCAGTTTTGCTGGGTAGGTAATTCTTGGTTTTCATCCCAGGTCCTTTGACCTGTGGAATATCATATTCCATGCCCTTGATCCCTCATTGTAGAAGCTGCCAGGTCCTGTGCTATTCTTATTGTGTTTCCACAATATTGAAATTGTTTCTTCCCGGCTATTTGTAGTATTTTCTCCTTGATCTGGGAATTCTGGAACCTGGCTATAATATTCTTAGGAGTTTTCTTTTTGGGATCTTTTTCAGGAGGTGATCTGTGGATTCTTTCAACCTCTATGTCTAAAACCCTCTGTGTCTAAAACATTGGGACAATTTTCCTTGAGAATTTCTTGAAGGATGATTTCTAGGTTCTTTCTTTGATCATGGCTTTCAGGTAGTCCAATAATTTTTAAATTATCTCTCCTGGATCTATTTTCCAGGTCAGTGGTTTTTCCCATGAGATATTTCACATTGCCTTCTATTCTTTCAATTGCTTGGATCTGTTCAACAGCATCTTGATTTCTCATAAAGTCACTAGCTTCCATTTGCTCCAGTCTAATTCTGATGGAATGAATCTCCTCAGTGAGCTTGTGAGATTCTTTTTCCATCTGGCAAAATCAGCTTTTTAAGGCATTCTTCTCCTCATTACCTTTTTGAGCCTTTTTTACCACTTGAGTTAGTCTATTTTTTAAGGTGTTATTTTCCTCAGTCAGGCTGTTGACTCTCATTTAGTACTTTTTTTGCATCTTTCTCAGTTCTCTTCCTAATTTTTCCCCCACTTCTCTTATCTGTTTCTTAAGGTCCTCTATGGCCTGTAACTAGCTCGTATTTTCATTTGAGGCTTTTGGTGCAGGATTTCTGACCTCCAAGTCCTCTTCCTGTTCCATGCTTCGATCCTCTTTGCCCTCAAAATAGGAGTCTAATGTTGAATTTTTCTGTTTATTTTGTTTGCTTTGCCTGGGCATGTTGCCACTCAATTACTTGACTTTTGAGCTTGTTGCCACAGTGGGACTCTGCCACCAGACAGGGGAGCTTCTGTCCCAAATGTTGGGGTTTTCTCAGTTGCTGGAGGTATTAGTTGGGTGCCCTCTCTGAAGCCTCCACATGCTCTATCAAGCTGGCCACATACCCCCAGACCTCCACCCCAGACCACAATCCAGATTCAAGAAGGTTAAAGCAAGAGCAATTACCCCCTAGACTGGTTGCCTGGTCCCCCTACAGTCCACAGGCCAGGAGCTGAAGCTGTAACATGGCCAGACTGCACCTAAGTGTTTCAGTGGCTTCTCACCCTGGAGGCAGAAGCTGACACTCTCCCTACTACAGGATCTCAAAGCCCACAGTGCACTGATGTCTCACTTTGTCCTTGGTATCTATGTGTTGATAATTCTGGAAATGGCCACAGCTGCTGGCCAGGCTGCCCTGGGGTTAAAACCTCTGTCTCACATGGGGCTGGGGTCAGTTCCCAGAGTGCTTCATTGGCTGCTTCCTGCCAGGCTGCTGGGCTATCCTTAGCGGGAGGTCAGCTTCTCTGTGTCATTTTGTGGGTTCTGTAGCTCCAGAGTTTGTTCAGAGTCCCCTTTTACATGGATTGGTGAAGGTGGAAGCTGGAGCCATGGCGAATTCTTGTTTCTACTCTGCCATCTTGACTTTGCCCTGTGTGTAAATATTTTTGTTACCCTGTTAAGCTTTGTTTTTCCAGAGACAGAAGTTAAGCTCAGGAGCCCCTGGAGCCTGCTGCACTCAGGTAAGAGTTGGGAGAGCTTGGAGTAGAGCAGTCCCTTCGCCTGTGAGGTGAGATATGGAGCAGGAGTGGACAGCTGCCTGTGTGTGAACACAGGCAGGAGCCAGAGCAGTCAGCCCACAGAACTGAAGGAGGGGAAGGAACTCCAGAGCTCAGGACTTGGCCCCAGGTTAAGATGAAAACTTTGCATCAAGGCAAGAGCAGTGAAAGTGCCTTCCTGCTATGTCCCCCTGGGATGGTTTGGGACCCATGAGGTGGAATTGTTTATGGTGGTAGCGAGGGAAGTGTCACAACCCCTGGGGACTTACCCTGTTGGCTTTGTCACCCAGCAACCCCTCAGGTCTTGGAAGCTGGAACTGGAGAAGTGTTAAGACTTGAAGTCTTCATCTCATTTGAACATTTATGCACCTGAGAGTGCCAGTAAGGCCCTGTAATGGCAGGGGGAAAGGACACACCCCCAAGAAGACTTTTAGGATTGGATACTCTATTTTGATTCATGGGATTGTAACTTACTGTGACCTATGGGTGGAGTGTTTTGTATTTTCTGCTGCTCCTGGGGATGTGTTGTGCTAGGGGAGAACCTGACCTGGGACCCCTTGATTGTATAAGATATCCTGAATGCAATGATATATGCTGTGTGCCATGTTACATATTGAATGTTATGTTATATACTGAACGATATGTTTTGTTTAAGGCCACGTGGCCATCCTGGTAATAAGTTGTTATGAATTGTGAATGCTTTCATTTCTTGAATAAGATTTAATACTGAATAGAGATATGCAAGGAAGAGTTTATACTAAATATTACATTCCAAACTTTCTACAGATTTGAAGCTCCTGAAATGCTGGCTCCTCTTTGGTCTGGGTCTCATATCCTGATGATTCCATTAAAGCTTATTTGCTGGGCTAAAAGTTAGAACTGACTTGTCACTCTGCTTATGGGCTCAGAACCATGCCATCATTCACTTTTCTGAACTTGTTCAGTGCTTGTAAAGATCCTGCCTTACTGGGCTGACACCAAACTTACCTCTCCAATTGCCTCCACAATTCTGGTCACCCCACTCTGACCCCTTGGAGAGTTCCTTTCCAGTCACCCCCACAACTCTGGTCACCCCACTACAACCTCTGGTTCACCCCCACAAACCCCTCAGGAGAGCCTGCTCCTCCTGAATAGACAAAGGAGTCCAACACCAAGATGTAATGTATCTTGCCGTTTATTCTCTTTCTCATTCATAACCCCCTCTTCTCTCTCTCCCTCCTCTTTCACCTCACCTCCCTCCTTTTATATCCTTCCCCCCCCCCAACTCTGTTCCCCCATGTGCCTCAGCAGCAGGCTCCTCATGGGAGGGGAGTGCTCCCCTGTTAGCAGTACGTGCTCAATACCCTGTAATCCTTGAACCTGTGTTGGTTCGGGGGGGGGGGGCAGAAACACACACACACACACCCAGGTGTGTTTCTAACTCAGTCTGAGTTGCGCTGTCATTTGCCTGAGTTCTCCATGAGTTCTCAGAGTTTGGGTAAAGTCTTAAAGGGCCCTAACAAGTGCTCAGTACCCAGGTAGGCCTGGAGCTCACTGATAAGCTCCTCTTTGCCATAGTTCTGTGACTAGAGACTAGCTAATAAGTGATAGAACTTCCAGAAGTTCCTGCACGCAATGTTAATTCAGGGATACTCTGGAATGTCTTTCTACATTGGTGCCTCCTACCCATGTGCATTGTCTTTGACCCCCTTCTCTCTCTGTGCAATGGAATGCTCCCCAATGCTATTGTTGCATGCTGCTTTCCAGTACCCACTCCATTGTTGGGAGACCTTTCTGTCTCTCTCCCAGAGTTTGCCTGGGCTAGAAAAATGACTCACTTTTTCTTGGCTTTCCCAATCAGAATTACATCTGGTGTATTTTCTAGATTGTTGTGGAAGAGGTGTACTGATTGAACCAGACAAAAATTCTTCCCCTCTATTATCTTGACTCCACCCTATCAGTACTATAATTTAACACACTAGTACCTGAGTCTCCCCCAGTATGCTTCTTATTGACAATTAGCCAGAAGACTTAATTAACTTTTAGAAAAGGCTACCTTCTGTAATGGTAATATAAATGGGAAGATCTTTCCCATTCATTCATAGGTGCATGTGACCTGCTTAAGTCACATGGAAGCCTAAGTCACATGAGTTTGAGTCACATGAAGCTTGCGGTGAGAAGAGCTTGCTGAATGGGTGGAACAGGAAGAGTGGAACAGAGCCCAGAGGAAGTTGGTTAGAGTAGTTAGAGGTAAGGGAGAGAGAGGAAGCAGACAGCAAGATGTGAGTGAGAGGGTGTTTGTTTGTGGAAAGGCTGAAACAGGGGGAAGGCTGGGAGATGGCAGTGCCCCCTGCAGTGTTATTGTGTATAGATTTCTTTGTTGCTGTGATGGATTTGGCTTTCTGGTATTTGAATAAATGTTTTGGTTCTGTCTTCCATGCAGAGAGTCTGTTATATTTTGCAATTCAGCATTACAGCAGCATATTCATAGCTGCCACAGGTGCTGTGAATATCACATTGACACTACACTTTCTCCTAGGACTTTCAGGACGTTTGGACCTTTTAAAACTCACAAAACAGGGGGTGGCCAAGTGGTGCAGAGAATAGAGCACTGGCCCTGGAGTCAGGAGGACCTGAGTTCAATTCTGGCCTCAGACACTTTGGGCAAGTCACTTAATCCCAATTGCCCTCCAAATAAAAAAGCAAAACAAACAAACAAAAAACCTCACAAAACAACACCAGGCCTGTAAGGGTTATGGGATGCCCCATTGGACTTGCTGACATAGCAGGAAGGGGCGGGGCAAGAGGAAGCTTAAGCAAAGCAAGAGTTCCAGTGGGGACTGGCGGTGGTGGTGGCGGCAGCAGCAGTGGCAGCGAGGTGGAGGTGGAGGCACAAACCCCTTTTTGAGCCAGTAAGAATTTCTGCTAAGGACTCTTGCTGAAGACTGCCAGGGACTGGAACTGCTGGGGGGGGGGGGCGGCAGAGCTGTTGTGAGCACGCTTCCTGGATGCTGAGCAGTTGCTGTGAGTGGGGAGAGAAGGACCTTTGCCTGAGGCAGCCTGTTCTGTTCTGAAGGTTTGAGAACGTGGCTGTTTACTACGTTAATTACTTGTGCCAATTTCATAACTACCCTGATGGCTTTGACTTTCTGGTTTGGGGACTCGGTTATTTGGTGTTTTAATAAATGTTCTAGCTTTATCCCCCATATAGAAATCCTGGTATATTTTGTGATTAATAACCACATAAGTCTATTTATAATTGCCATAGGCATTGTGAATGTTGCATTGCTAATATAAGGCCTGACCAAATATATCATGAAAGTTGCATTTGCCTAAGATCAGAAAAGACGAAACACAAAAGAGGGAGTTACAACCATGTGCTTATAGCTAGCTACGTGAAGGTTTGATGGGAGACAGGGCAACCATCCTATCCTTCACCCTACTCTTAGGACTAGCTACAAATAGTTCTCTTGTTTCACAGTAGGAAAAGAAATGAACTTTGAGCACCGTAACTTGCTTTTGTTCAGCATCTAAGTCGTTCAGCAGTCACATTATCACATTAAACAAGCTCCTCTGAGTAGCCAGAATCAGGGTTCCTCCGAGATTCTACACAATTAACTCAAAGTAGGAAGAGAATATCTGCATATGCTTTAACACCAGGAAGGCCAAATCCGAGCTTGTTCCATGAACTTGTTATGCTTCTCCTTCTCTGAGGGAAAATGCCTCCCCAGTGAATGATTACGTGGTGGGAGCTAATCATGATATCTAGCGCTTCAAGGCTTGTAATATACTTTGTAAATATTATCTCATTTGATTTTCTTTTTTTTTTTTTTTTTTGGTTTTTTGTTTTGGTTGTTTGTTTTTTTTGTTTTGTGTGGTTGTTGTTTTTTGTTTTTGGTGTTTTTTTTGGTGTGTTTGTTGGGGGTGGTGTGTGTTTTGTGTTTGTTTTTTGGGGGTTTTTGGTTTTGGTTGGGGGGTGGGTGGGGTTGTTGGGTGGGGGTGGGGGGGGGGGGGGGGGGTGGTACAACAAGCCTAGGAGATATGAACTCAAATATCTGCACTAGAGGGGAAAAGGAACTTGATGTGGGACATTCACATTTTTAAAGAAGGGGGAATGCTAAACAGGAAAGAATCATAGAATGATTACAATCAGTTGAGAGGCTGGCCTCCTTTCTC
Source organism: Gymnobelideus leadbeateri (assembly GCA_011680675.1). Classification (NCBI taxonomy): domain Eukaryota; kingdom Metazoa; phylum Chordata; class Mammalia; order Diprotodontia; family Petauridae; genus Gymnobelideus; species Gymnobelideus leadbeateri. The sequence continues at coordinate 179,185 of WOXC01006756.1, forward strand.
AACAAGTCTCCTCATTAGCTATTTAACATTTCACTTTCATTTAGTGTCAATACTATGCTGGTCTGCCTTTGCCACTGTTTCTGCCACAACTGCTTTAGCTGTCCAGGAAGGAGAAAGGCCCTAGCTATATTTTAAGATTATGTAAAACCCTGTATCAAAAAGAAAGAAGACAGAAATAGGAGGCAGCCTCATCCCAGAGGTAGGCTTGCCTAGGACGCTAGGAGATCATGGTTTACATCCTGATGGGGGAAAAGAATCACTCCACTGACCTTACATAGGTCAAAAAGTTGTCCTGACATCTTGAGGCCAGTGAGAAGAAGCAGTCTGAGGGTGGTGATTGCCCTTTAATATATCTCCAGTTATAGATCAGGAGTCAATTGAGAGAATTCCCAAGGAGAATAAGAAGTGGTTGGAGGATATCTGAGTCTGTTGTGAAGTAGGGGGTGAGGGATGAAAGTGAGGGGCCCCTCCATAATACATCTTCATGAGGGTGTTTCATTGGAAAAAATAATTGTCATAGTTTTTCCTGTCCAGTGATAACTTTAAAAATAACACCCCCCCCCCACTTGTTGTTTGAAGTGAGAAAACACAACAAGCAGTTCTTCAGTGGATTAAGCATGATGTTTCTTCAGACAACTTCTGTGAGGGTGTGAGAATTTGTATAGCTTGAGTTCTGGTTTAAATTTATAAAATATAAATAATATATATAATATTTCATGTTATTTTACAATTATTGCTATGATTATATTTGTTAGATACAAAAAACTAATTTAAGAATTAAAGAGAGAAGGGGCGGCTAGGTGGCGCAGTGAATAGAGCGCCGGCCCTGGAGTCAGAAGGACCTGAGTTCGGAGCCGGCCTCCGACACTTAAAGACACAAACAAAAAAAACCTAGCCCTGTAACCTTGGGCAAGTTACTTAACCTCAATTGCCCTAAAGGGGCGGCTAGGTGGCACAGTGAGTAAGAGCGCTGGCCTCGGAGTTGGGATGACCTGAGATCAGATCCAGCCTCAGAAAATGAGCACCCACACATAAATAATTATTAGCCGTGTAACCTTGAGCAAGTTACTTAACCCCAATTGCTTTAAAAAAAAAAAAGAATTAAAGAGAGGTATCTAAATTTTATTTTTTAAAAATTCTTTATAAAATATATACTAGATAATAAGAACTTTTTATAAGGCACAAACACTACCATATACTTTAGAAAGAGCTTTTTCTTTATAAAGGAAAGATTACTTCTGTTTTTTTAAACAATCAGAATGTCTTAGTTTAAAAAACAATAACCTCAACTTTGTAGTTTGGGTCACCTGATATGTCTTTGCTTTGGAGAATATATATGCTTGTTTAAAAAATGTGGTCTTATTAAGTTGGCTTAATGATGGTGGAGAAAAGTGCAAAAGACATATAGTTGTATCTGTATAACATCTCTATCAGGACAGAGCTCTAGTGTTAATCAGTATTAGAAACTCCAGAATTCTTTAAACTCTTTGAATATGGTTTATAGTTTCCTCCTTGATTCTTATTAATTGTTGGGCCAGTTGAAGTTTCATTGATTTCCTCCTATTTACTGAAATTATCCTAATATAGTCAGCATATTAAATTTTTATTTTTAAAATCTAACTTTTTAGTGTTATTTTTAGGTAATTCTTCTGTTGCTATTTGGGATTACTTTTTTGTGTGTGAGGAATCTAAAATATATTTGTTTGGTTAAAGAAAAAGTAAACCCTGCAACTGTGAATAAGAGGGGAGGACAAGGAAAAGTGTGAACTTGATCCTCTCGATTGCTACATTGCTCTAATCTTAATAGGAATGATGTTCTTTCTAAAACAAAAACTTAAGAGGTTTTGAAAAGATTTTCCTATTTTCAGTACTTTTTGAGGCTCTGCCTAATAAAGGTAGATAGAGAAAAGGCCTTTCTCCCTTGCTATGTTATCACATTCTCTTGGCTTCGGGACTTTTTAATTTTATCATAAGAGGTGAACAAGCTAATTTAAAACAAATTGCCAAGTACATTTAAGTAATGTAGTGTTAAGAATGTGAATTACTATATATTAAGTTTTCCTAAACATAATATTTTGGAGAGCACAAAGGGTAATAAGTTTAGGATTAGAATGAGAAAGCAAATTAACTTTTCTGAGGTCACTTTACCGTTTATATTTGTGCCTTCTGTGTAGTATGGGGTAAGGCTCATAGTAAAGTTTATAGGAGTTTGTGAAAAATAATGAATGTAACTTTTGTGGTAGCAAATGTATTATATAAATCCTAAGGTATTTTGAGAGAGGAATATAGTAATACCTTGTTTAACTTGTTTTATCAATGAATTTTGTGAGTGAATTTTCTAGATAACTGAAGTTTAATCTAAGCCCCTATTTAGTTATTAAACTACATTTTATGTAAATCTTTCTGTTAAACATGTATACTTGGACAACTCAGGATCATAATTGTTAACATTAATCATTGTATCTAATTTTACTTTTCCCCCTTATATTCTATGAAATATAAGGAACAGAATTGTATATAAGTTTTTGTAGGTAATTGAGAAGCAAACTGATAAAGCACTTTATTTCATAGATAAATAGCCTCCTGATACTGTGTATGTAGATTTACTCCTTAATTCAAAGCATTACATTGGATACAAGGGACAAGATACCTGATATGCAATGTCATTTATAAACAAAATGGTTTCAAGCATGTGATCTGAACATTAAATCTCTTATTTATGCATAATTAAAATGTATGTTGACTCCTAAAATTATAAATTAAATGTAGCTTTGTGAAAAGATGTATTTGGACACTGACATAAGCCTGTTTGTTAATATGGGTCATCTAAAAAAACTATTTTTAAACTTTGTTTTTCTAAGAAAACATGTGGTGCTCTTCTGGGTTATCTCTTTCCCCAACTCATACTCACAAGTTGGGTCCTGGGAGAATGATTATTCCAGATTATAGATGTGCTGTGGCTCTTTATTCCTAAAATTATAGCTCATTGACTGCCACCAGCACATTTATCTTTAATAGTCAGTCCCAATTAATTCAGTCAGCTAAAAATAAAACCATTTACTACATGTCAGAGCATGTACAAAAGGAGCAAAAGCCCATCCTACAAATATGTATTGTGTCATAAGAGTGGGTATACACCTTGAATATAGTTATAAAGAAGGACACATGTAAGGAACAGCTGTTCACAAGCAACTAATCCCTCTGAATTAAAAAGTCCAGTGTTTCTCCTCTTTTATATCCTTATGCTGCTCTCCTTGGCTCCTTGTATGTCTCCTTGGCAGACGTTGTCATTCAGCTGAGCTCCTTCCTTTGACCTATGCAGCTTCCAAATATCAAAACTTACTCCTTCACTGAAGAATTGCCTGGTTTGCTTTTTTAAAAAATGTCCCAAGGGGTATGGGTAATCCTCTTAGGAAATTACCAGAAGCTTTCTCTGTGGTGTCAGCTACCTACATTCAATGACCAAGGTCATAAAGTCCTCTCAATTAATGATAATCTTCACACTTGCCAAAGGAGTGCATCTATGTGTGAATTTTACATATTCTTTAAAAACTTCTTTTTCAGTGTCTGAAATGCACTTTGCTCCATAGCTTTACATATATAGTTGAGGAATTTTGATGCTAAGAGGGAGCTTAATGGTTATCTACTCCAATTTCTTCGTTGTCTATATAAGGAAATTTAGATCCAGAAGGAAACTATAAGATCACATAGCTAATTAGTGATAGAACCAAGACTAGAAATCTAGAGCAGTCCTCCTTCCATCACCTGTATTCTGTCTATCTTGGAGGTATTGTTATTTTTCTTTGTTTTCATATGTAGCTATGCTAAATAATTCATCAAAAATAACCACCTAACTATTGATGATCTTTTTTGTATTTAGCTGGGCTTGTCCTTGGAGGTCAGAAATAATAATTATAGTTAGCATTTATATAATGCTTTTGCTCTCTCTCTCTCTCTCTCTCTCTCTCTCTCTCTCTCTCTCTCTCTCACTTATACAAAGTGCTTCACAAATATCTCATTTTATTCTTAACAACCCTGGGAAGTAGGTGCTATTATTATTCTCAATTTACAGATGAGGAAACTGAGGTAGTCAGAGATTAAGTGACTTAAGTGACTTTACCAGGGTCACAGAGCTAGTAAGTATCTGAGGCTGTGTTTAAACTTCAGAATTCCTGATAGCACCCTGTTAGTGCTCACTCAGTGAGCACACTGCAGCATCTAGCTACTATAGAAATTTATTCTGGGACCATAATTGGAACTTTTACAAAATGGTGGATGGAACCTATGAAAATTTGTTTTGCATGACTTCACATTCATAACTGAGATTATATTAGTTGTTTACTAGAGCAGTAGGGGAAAGGGTGAGAGGGAGGGAGAGAATTTGAAACTCAAAGTTTTAAAAAAAATGAATGTTAAAATTTTCAAAAATGTAATTGGGAAATATTTAATGAAGCAAGCATGTATTTTAAAAAACTAACAAAATGTTGGAACCTGCCAGAGTTTGTATTCTGCTGACATAGCTTTTGAGACACTTAGGTCCTTTCCACACCAGGCATTGGAGTAGAATGTTGTGGATTACTGGTACTGTTGTTGGAGGTAAACTTATTCCTGAGAGAAAGTAGTGAATTTTAATCAATTGGAAAATTGAGAAATGCCCTTACTTCTCCACAAGCCACTGAATGTTGTCATTGGGTTCTGGAAAGAAGGGGCTATAATTTTGCCTTATTTTATAGGAGGTAATGTAAAAGTTTCAATGTTGAGAGGAGGTTGGAATACCCCCGCATGGGGTGCTCTAAATTTGATATATGACTATTACATACATGCACATAGCATATGAGCATAGATTTATACCTAGAAGGGACCAAAGAAGTATCAGCTCTCATTTTACAAGTAAGAAACGGAGACCCATGGCAATAAAGTGGAGCCACTCACTGAGCTGAGGGCTTCTTGTGTGGGTTCCTACATTGACACCAAAAGCCACTCTAAAAGAGCATGTGATACCTCAGTGTCTATAGTAGGGAATAAGAAAAGGAGAAAACTCACACGTAAGACTTACATGTCCTAAAGTTGTTGGAAGATAATCCATGTTGACAATCAAGGTCTCAGGAAAAGAAGACAGAGAAAAGGATCTCAGCCAAAGAACAGTAAAGTTTATTAAAAATTCGGCTTATTAGACACAGAGTAAGTCTGTGCTAGGCCATTCTATTGTGCTCTCCCATGGTCAAACTCTGAAACCCCCAGCTCAAGGAGAAAATATTAAAAGCATCAAAATTAAGACAAATTAAATATGATGGTGCCACAATTTGAATTACACAAGACCTAGAAGCAGAGACATTAAAGGACTGCAGGTCTTGGAACACGACATATTGAAGAGCAAAAGAACCGGGGCTCCAACCAAAAATATTATACCCTGCAAAGTTAAGTATTATCCTGAATGGGGAAAAAATTGACATTTAATAAACTCTCAGACCTTCAAGACTTTATTTTATTTTATTTTTTAAGCATTTGGGGTTAAGTAACTTGCTCAAGGTTACACGGCTAGTCATTATTTATGTGTGGGTGCTCATTTTCTGAGGCCAGATTTGATCTCGGGTCATCCCAACTCCAAGGCCGGCGCTCTTACTCACTGCGCCACCTAGCCGCCTTTAGCAATTGGGGTTAAGAACTTGCCCAAGGTCACACGGCTAGGTTTTTGTTTGTGTGGGTTAAGTGTCTGAGGCTGGATCCAAACTCAGGTCCTTCTGACTCCAGGGCCGGCGCTCTACTCACTGCGCCACTTAGCCACCCCAAGACTTTCTTTAAAAAAGTCCTGAACTTTGGGGCAGTTAGGTGGTGCAGTGAATAGAGCACCGGCCCTGGAGTCAGGGGGACCTGAGTTCAAATCCACCCTCAGACACTTAACACTTAACTAGCCATATGACTTTGGGCAAGTCACTTAACCCCAATTGTCCTGCCCTCCCCCCTCCAAAAAGAAAAAAAAAATCCTGAACTTAATAGAAGATTTGACATACAAGAACCAAGAGAAATATGTAACATAACAAAGACTGATTATGAGGGTTTCATGAGGATAGATTGTTTACTTTTTATATATGTAAAATGTATGTCCAAGATTCTTACTAATAATTGGGTAGCTCATAAGAAATATACGGATAAACCTGAATATGATATGAATTTTAAAAGCAAAACCATTTAGGAACAGCTAAAAAGAGTAATTATTTTATACAAATGAAGTACAAGAAGAAAAATCGATACAGAGGAATTAGATGGGAGGAGGGCTGGTAGTGCTGGTAATCCACTTTTATTGGGAATGGGTTTAAGAGGGAACAATACATATATATTTAGAAGAGTATAAAAGTCTTCTAAGTTCAGAAGAAATAAAATGGTACAGGCATAGGGAAGGGCAAAAGGACAAGGGAGGAATCTTTAGAGGGGAGGCTAAGAGAATAATAGGTAAAAGGAGGGTATAGGAGTTTAGATTTTTGGGAATGAGAGGATAGGTAGGTAAGTAATAGGAGGGCAAGGTAGAAGTAAAGCGAGAAGAATATGTTTGGGAAAGTATATATATATATATATATATCCATATGTATTTGTATATACAGGTGTTGCATATATTTATGGCTATAGAGAAACACATCTAAACTTTATTATATCCTTCTGGGGGCTAGGAGAGGGAAAAGAAGAACAAACTAAAAAAGTACACAGCAGAGAACAAGAGAAAACTCACAAGCAAACAAAGAAAAGATGATCAATTCTCAACACTGTATTATTTAGAATACAGGTTTTCTTGAAATGAAAATTTGTTGTTCCATATTTTGAATCCTCTCTTATGTTCTGCTGTGCACATGAAATGCTTTTTTTCATTCTAACTTTATATTTAAGTTCTGATATTTGAGTTTATGATTTGTGTTTGTTTCTTTTCTCTATTCTGTATTTGTGTTCTGGCATTTGAGTCTAAAATAAATTTTTTTAAAAGCACTATCAGATCTGTATCCCAAGGAGATCAAAGAAAAAGAACCTATATGTGCCAGAATATTTGTAGTTGTTCCTTTTGTTTTGGAAAAGAATTGGAAAATAAGGGGATACTTATCAACTGGGGAATGACTGAATGATTTGTAGTTTATGTTTGTGATGGAATACTATTGTGCTATAAGAAATGGCATATGAACTGAGAAAAATAAGGAGAATATTATACACAGTAACAACAACATTGTTAAATGATCAACAGTGAATGACAGCTATTTTAATGATCTAAGATGATTCCAAAGGACCTATGATGAAAAATGCTATCCATCTCCAGAGAAAGAATTGATGGAGTATGAATGCAGTTTGAAGCATACTTTTAAACTTTATTATTCTTTTTTTGTCTGCATTTTCTTTTGCAGCATAGCTAACATGGAAATGATTTGCATGATTGTATATGTATAATCTATATCAAATTGCTTGCCTTCTCAAGGAGGGGAAAGTGAAGGAGAAAGAGAATTTGTAACTCAAAATTTAAGAAAAGAATAGAAAAATTTTTATTTACATGTTATTGAGAAAAAAATTAAAAATAAATAAAAAAGAAAAATAAAAAAGGAGAATTAAGACTGAGTAAAGGCCCTTGGAATGAACAATTAAGATGTCATTGGTGACTTTGGAAAGAACAGTTCACTTGAGTGACAAGGTTGAAAGCTCTGTTGCAAGGAGTTGGGATGCAATTGAGAGAAGAGGAAGTTGTGCCAACTAGTATAGACACTTCTTTCTAGGAGTTTTACTGTGAAAGGAAATTTAGGATGATAGGTTCAGGGATTAGCAGGGTAAAATAAGGATTATTGCTTTTTGTTTAAATTTAAGGGTGGGGAAGACATGGGCATGTTTGTAGGTAGCAAGAAGGCAGTCAATAGATAGCAAGAAATGTGTTACAGGGGATTACTGTGTTGGTGGAGTAGAGGGGGGATGAGATAGGATAAAAGATATAAGTAGATGTGGACTTAGTAAAGTAGATGAAAAGTAGATGTAAAGTACTAAAGTAGATGACTTAGTAAAGTCATCTTTCTACTGGAGACCAAATTAAAAAATAAGAGAATTATGTCAAAGTAACTTGATGATGAGTCAAAAATTTGAGATACAGGGTGAGGAAAAGAGGGAGCTCAGGGTGAATTACCTTTATTTCCTCAGTAAGAAGTAGGTAGGGGAGGGGGTGGCTAGGTGGCGCAGTGAATTGAGCACCAGCCTCCAGTCAGGAGGACTTGAGTTCAAATCTAGCCTCAGATACTTAACACTTACTAGCTGTGTGACCTCGGGCAAGTCACTTAACCCTAATTGCCCTGTTCTTCCCCCCCCCACCCCAAAAAAAAAAAGCAAAAACAAAAGAATTAGGCAGGAAAAAAAACTAGCGTACTTGAAGTTACTATTGCCTGGGCGGCTAGGGGCGCAGTGAAAGTGCGGCCTCGAGTTTGGATGACCCGAGATCAGATCGGCCTCAGAAAATGAGCACCACGCAAATCAAATGACTAGCTGGCGCAAGTTACATGTTTTAAAATTAGGCAGGGCTCAGTGCTGATATGGTAGGTGAGATTTATATGGGAATTTTGAAGAGGGAAAAAAAAAAGATTTGGAGTAGCTTCTTTGGAAGCATGATAGTGGTTGACAGAGAAAAGATAGTAGAGTAAGGCAGGAATTCATCTGTACTCTCCCAAATTTACCTCCAAATAACTATAACTATGAAATAATGCCTCAAAATGAATTCTGGAGAGGCAGCACCAATGGAAGGATGAGGTGAAACAATTTTCCAGCTTAAGACAATTTAGAAGGTCCACAGAAAAGGTTTGTCTCACTCAGGCAAAAGAAGAATGCAGTCCAGTGCATGTGGCCTCTGGGCAAGCCAGCAGGAGACCATACACCAGAAAACCGGTGGGAAGGACCTGAGCGTTAGAGCAGCAGTGAGGCTTCATGCCCCCAGTGCAGCAGGCCTTCTGTAAGGCTCCAGATCCCTGATGCAAGAAGTCCATGAAGAAAGTGGAGGGAAAAATAAATGAAAAATATAAATGGACACAATTACTTTACCTGAACCTTCTGAAGTTACTTTACTTTACTTTGAATTACTTTGAAGCAGTATCATGTGCCAGTTGGGCAAGATGAAATTACCAATACTATAAAAGAATATGTTGAAGCAGAAGTGTTAGTCCCTACAACCACACAATGGAATAATCATATTTGGCCAGTACAAAAATCAGATGGATTTTGGAGAATGACAGTGGATTATAGACAATTGAATAAGGTGACTCCTTCATTGCATGCTGCTGTTCCAGATACTGTCACCTTAATAGAAAAGATCCAGAAATATGATGGGACTTGGTATGCAGTTATTGATTTGCCAGTGCTTTCTTTACTATCCCAATTGAGTCCAAACAATGGTACCAGTTTGCTTACACTTGGCAGGGCAGACACTACGATTGCACCAGCTTGCCACAAGGATATCTACATAGCCCCACTATTTGTCATAGGATTGTGGCTGAACATTTGGATGAATTAAGCTACCTGGTGTACAGTTTACCCATAACTTTGATGATGTTATGATACAAGGAAAAAAATGTAAAAGAAATAGAGAAGAGTTTGACACTTTTGATTGAACATATAAAAAGCAAAGGGTGGGAAATTAATCCTGCAAAGGTTCAAAGACCAACTCACAATGTAAGATTTTGGGGTATACAATGGGAAAAGGGACTGCAAGAGATTCTTCCACAAGCTGAACAAAAGATTCGGGATTTTCCTATCCCTACCCATAAAAAAGAGGCCTACAAGTTTATAGGATTATTTGGATATTGGAGACATCACATACCACACCTGGGACAGATTTTGAAACCCTTATATAAAGCTACAAGGAAGAAATATGAATTTGAATGGTTTTGAAGAAGCCAAGGCTGCTATACAATTGGCTCTAGATTTATGGTCTATGCAAAGTGGTCCAGTGGAATTACAAGTGACCATACAGGATGATTATGCAAACTGGAATTTATGGCGGAAACAACAAAGCTGAAAGGTACCCTTAGGATTTTGGCCCAGGAAACTTCCTTCATCTGGAGTGCTTACCTTTTTAAAAAAGTGGTTAGCTGTGTATTGGAATTTGGTAGAGACTGAACAACTGACTCTGGGCCATGAAGTGACATTAAGGCCCGGAATACTGATTATGACCCCAGCTTCTCACAGAACTGGAGATGCCCAAGAGGCCAGCATAATTAAATGGAAATGGTATATTCAAAATAGATGTAAAACTGTCAAAAGTGTAATTTCTGCCCTACATGAATCTATTGCAAATATTGATACTGAAGGAAATGATACACCTCCTGAGCCAATACAACAGTTGGTACAGTCCTTGGCAAAATGGAATGCTGGATATGATGGATTAAATTAAGAACAAAGGAGACATGTATGGTTTACTGATGGGACAGCAAAATATTTCAGTCAAAAAAGACATTGGAAAGCAGTAGCCTATAACCCATGTACTAGGTAGAGTTTGGAAAGTACTGGGATGGTTGGAAGTAGTCAATATGCTGAACTTATGGAAATACATCAAGCCATCAAAACAGAGCAATGAGGACAGTGCCATATATTCACTGATTCATGCGCAGTAGCTAATGGGTTAGCTACATGGATGCCCGTGTGGAAAAATCAGAATTGGGAATTTCATGGTAAACAAGTCTGGGGCAAAGAATTATGGGAAGATATATGGGACATGTCTTTGGTTACTGACTTTCCAGTTTTTCACGTAGATGCTCGCATGGCCTTCACCATGCCAGAAAGTGAGTACAATGCACATGCTGATCAACTAGCAAAGATTGCTATTCAACATATTGTCCCTACTTTGACAACAAATGAGGATCTGGTACTAGCAAAATGGGTCAACCAAATGGCCTACCATTTAGGGGTCCAGGCCATACACCAGTGGGCACAGGATTGAGGTATTAGATTCTTTTGTCCATTGTTAAAGCAAGGAGCAGAGGAAGGTCATATATGTCAACTGGAAAAGGAATGACTGTTCCTCAGGTAGTAACTGGAGTGATAGCAAGGGGAAAAGTTGCAGCCCAAATGTGGCAAATAGATTATATTGGTCCCTTACCCCAAGATAAAGGATGAAAATTCATAAGTATTTGTGCTGACACCTATTCGGGTGTATTAGTGACTTGTCCTTATAAGAATGCAACCCAGAAAAACACCTGTAAAACTCTAGATCTCATAAGTCTGTATTATGGACCCCCAGTGCAGATTCAAAGTGACAAGGGGGCACATTAAAAAGGTAATGAAATGAAGAGACATTGTATATTAAGAAATATAGAGTGAATATATCATATTCCATATTATCCACAAGTATATTGAAAGAATGAATGGGTTATTGAAGGAATAATTAAGGGAGTTAAGTTCTAATAATTTGTATCAACATTGGAAAGATGATTTGTTCACTGATTTACGTAATTTGAATAATAAAACATTGGAAGAAAGTACCCCTCTAGCCAGAATGATGACCCCAAATCTGCAAATTAGAAAATAGCAGACACATGAGATCCCAAATATTGAGTATTGGACTGTTGAGGCAAGATGTTCCAGCACTGTATCCAGAAACACCTGGTTTAGCGGGATATGATTTGCATTGTTTAGAAGACTTTTTGTTGGATAGAAAAGAAATAAGAAACATCTCTACTGGGATATGTATGAGAATCCCTAAGAAATCATTTTGGGCAGATATGACCTAAATCAAGTTTAGTAGTTTGAGGTATACACATATGGGCTGGAGTAATAGATTCCAATTATCAAGGAGAAATTGTGACGTTGCAAAATTTGGGTGAAGAACCCATATAGATAGAATAGTTCAAGTGATCATTATTCCTTGTGAAACAATACTCTTTGTGAAAACTGACCCTCCTTCCAAAATAACTATCAGAGGAACTGAAGACTTTGGTTAGACTAATAGAATAAAATTGGGAGCTCAAAGTATGGGTAAAGCAGAAGCCAAACGATGTTCCAAAGGCTGCAGAGATTATAGCAAATGTTTGTTCAGGAGAAGATGATTACCTGCCCTTAACTTATGTGTTCTACCTTGAATGATGTTATAATAGTGAGCCCACAGACTCCAGAGGCATGGCTGACCCTCTATTTGTCTCTCGTTGACTTTTTGTCTGTTAAACTTGTTTGCAAGATTTGCTTCCTGCAGGCTTAGTACCCTTCACCTGCAGATCCACGATTGTTTAAACTGGATGCCATCCCCTGTCCATGACTGTGATGTGCCCCTCCTGGACCTGGCATCGACTGAGCTCCAGATGCCAGCTAATGAACTGACCTCTTGAATGGGACCTCTTGGGCCTGAGATGGCTCTATGTCCCATTTCAGCTTGAAGTAACTATGAAGAAGAGATCTTTGCCCCTTACCCCAAGATTTTGAGCCCCATTTTGAGGGGGGCAAACAGGGTGCTTATGCCTAAGCCCCCACCCTATGCTATTGTTTTATGTACTTATGTTTTATTTTCCCTGTTATATTGTTGAAAAGTTCTGTTGACACCAATTTTCCACTAGTTATCCCTAAATTCTCATTTATTGCTAATATATTTTTGCTGTGTAAGTGACATGAAAGATCTTGGGGCTGAATGCAATGTGAATGGGATTTTGAAAATCTTCCTTGCCCCTTAATAGGCCTAGGGGGAGTCTGAAGACCTTCCCTCTTTTGAAAGTAAACTCTGCCCCCTAATAGGATGAATGTAATCACATGGAGCCTGTGGTGGGAGGAGTTTGCTAAAGGGTGGAGCAGAGCCCAAAGGAAGCTGGAAGTCAGAGCTTGACTAGATGACTGGGGGAGAGGATTCTCAGGCAAGGAGTCAAATAGGCTTGTGAGCAAATATTGATCTTATATTGGTTTGTGGGAAGGCTAAAGGATGGAGTTATGGCTTGTTAACTTCTTTACTACTACGATGGAATGAACTTACTGGTTTGGGGATTTGGTTTTCTGGTGTCTAATTCAATGCTTTGCTTCTGTCTATATGGAGAGTTTGTTATATTTTGCATTCAAGTGCAATGTGGGAATATTTATAGTCACGGTCTTTACTGTGATTGTGGTTGCTGTAAATATTGCATTGGCACTACATAAGGCCATCCAAGTCCCTATTCGTGGAAATAATAAATCCTGTGAAATTTCATTGTTCAAATGTTTGCTTCATATTTCCATTGGCTGGAAAATTATCATATTTTACCTAATTATAACTTCAAATAGTGCAAATTTCAATACATGTCACTATTTTCAAAGACTCATTATTCATACTAATCAGGACCTAGGTTGCCCTGCCTTGAAGATTTGGGAAATGTACCAAATTTTCACCTTAAGTTTAGGTGAGGTTTAGTACCCAGGGGACCCATCCATGAAATGACAAGAGTAGTCAGAATGGAGAACCTGTACTCTTCTTACCTCTTACCGAGGATACAACAAATCTCAGATTTGAGGCCCCAAGGGAGCAAAACTAGAGGTGCTAATCTAAAGGTTTCTGATATTTATGAAACAGCACTGTAAGACCCTAGCCAAACCTGAGGCTAGAGATAGTAGAGATTGTAGTGGCTAGTCCAGGAATGAGCCCTGGGAGTGAGGTAGACCACTCCATCAAGCAGAGAGGCCTTACCCTGTGAAGAATTAGACACAAATACTTTCCAGAGATAGGAAGGACTTTGAAGATTAGAGGTTTGTATGCATCTAGGAAGTTAGATGTTTCTGTGAATAGAGGGCTAGGCCTGGAGTCAGGAAGACCTAAGTTCAAATCTAGCTTCAGATACTCACTTGCTGTGGACCCTGGTCAAGTCACTTAACCCCTGTTTGCCTTAATTTACTAGAGAAGGAAATGGCAAAACACTCCATCATCTTTGCTAAGAAATCCCCATATGTGATCGTGAAGAATTAGACACAGAAGTTTGTACGTGTGTGTCTCCCTAACATTGTGCTTGAGTTTGTGTCTGTCCTCCCCACATAGATTTTTTGAATTTGTGGAAGAGTATGCTTTATTTTGGAGGGGGGAGATCTTTTATTACTAATTTTCCTTTTTTTAATTGAATTTTTATTTATTTATTTATTGGTCCATTTTAAGTTATGAACTGTCTCCCTCCTTCACTTCCCAGCCTGCATTAGAGGCCACCATTTAACACACACGCGTGTGCCTCTGTGTGTGTGTGTGTGTGTGTGTGTGTAAAGCCATACTATGTATACTTCTTTTTATTAGTTCTTTCTCTGAAGGTGGATAGCATCTACCTTCATAGGTCCTTTATAGATTATTTGAGTATTTATACTACTTGGAATAACTTAGTTTTTGTAGTTATCCTTTGAACAATATTGCTGTTACTGTATATAATGTTCTCTTAGCTCTGCCCATTTCACTCTTTATTTCAAGCAAGTCTTTCCACATTTTTCTAAAATCAGTCTTAGTATTCCATCACACAGGGGTGTACACATGGGTGCAGGGTGTGTTCAGGGAAGATTATTATCTTTGGCTGCCAAGCCTTTTTCAGGGCTGCTTTTCACCTGTGGGTGTCCACCCGATTCACCCAACTCTCCAAGAAGCTGTAGCATGTGCAGTGTCCACACCCTGAAAAACCATTTCATTAGTTGGGCTAAACCAGGTTGAGGGTAACTTAGGGGTCTCAGACCCTTTGGTGAGTTAGCAGGTTGCCTAATCAAAGTATATGAAGTTTAGGTGGATGAGAACAATTTATTCCAATGGCCATGCAGGCAACTGAAGCAGGTGTTGTGGAGTGCTTAGAGCTTGGTTAGACATTGAAGATGCCAAGGTCATTTACTGCATCACAAGCCATCACCAGTCATCTTGACTTTTGTCTTGCCATTGGACTTTGATGACTCTGAAGAGAGAGTGAGGCTGATGACTTTGGCAACTGTGCCTTACTTAAATCCAGATTATGCACAAGTCAAAAGATATCACCCATATAATTTTTAACATTTTTACCTACTTCAAAAGCCCTGTGGTGACAGGCAAGTGACAAAACAGCAGATTTGGATACACTGGGAGCTGTAGTAGTCACAAACCTCCACACAGGTGGTCATGGCCAAAGGGTTGTCTTCTCACTGACCTGAAGCAGCAGTGGAATTCGACAACCCCCTAGGTGTCTGAGAAACCTTTTTAAAGAAATGAAAATGGTCTGCTCAACTCTTGGTATGAAGAAGTACATAGAAAGGGTGCCCTAAAATTTTTCTGCTTCACCCAACCCATGGCATTCAGGGATCCCACCCTGCAGTCAACTGCAAAAATTATTCCATTCATCATGGGTATATGATATATACACACACTTATGGACAACATGAAATCCAGTAGACTTGAAATATGAACAGCTCTTGTTGTGAGTGAACTCAGCAGGTATCATATCCAAATAGCAGCCCTGAGGGAAAGAAAGCTGACAAATGAAGGCCAGCCTACTGAATTCAGAGCAATTGTCCCTTACTACTAAAGACATGCACATGACCTTCTCATCATGTACACTGTCTTCCAATTACCTAAACACAGTAAAGCTTCATGGATGCACCCTCACAGCAAACACTGGCATTTAACTGATTATATCATTGTAAAGAGAAGAGACAGGATGTGGAGCAGAATACTGTACTAATCATAGACTCATCCTCTTCAAGCTAAATATTCTCACTCAACAAAAGCAGTAGCCCCAAGGAAAGACGACTAGAAGGCCTTATGTCAACACATCAGAGAACTTCTCTAAGTGGAAATTTCCTTGCTAACTGGGAGGGAAAGCATAGTGAACAGGTGGTTGACAATAGTGGAGCAGAAAAGGAGTGGGCGGCTTCCAGAGATTTGATGAACAGTACCACATTTACTCATCTGGACCAGAACACCCACAAACATCAAAATTGGTTTGATGAAAATGATGGGGAAATTCAGAAGCTGCTAAATGAAAAATGAGTATTCCACAGGGCTTACCAGCAGGATAGTTCATCATGTCTAATAAGGCAGCATTAAATTCCATCAAAAGTAAAGTGCAACGGAAGCTCAGAGAGTTGCAGGATTCTTGGATCAGTAAGAAGGCAGGTGAAATTCAGTTTGACACTGAAAGCAACAATCCAAAGTCCCTTTATGATGCCTGAAGGCTATTTATTGGTCAAAGACCTATGGTGCATCTCAACTACTCAGTGCTGATGGAGCCACATTGGTTAGTGGTAAAGATATGATCAAGGAGAGATGGACTGAGCACTTCCATACTTTCTCAACCCACCATCCTCAATCACTGCTGAAGTCACTGACCGTTTACCTCAGGTTGAAGTCAATTGCTCTCTAGCTGAACTTCCAAATGAAGAAGAGG
Organism: Gymnobelideus leadbeateri; assembly: GCA_011680675.1. Lineage (NCBI taxonomy): Eukaryota > Metazoa > Chordata > Mammalia > Diprotodontia > Petauridae > Gymnobelideus > Gymnobelideus leadbeateri. The sequence continues at coordinate 195,510 of WOXC01006756.1, forward strand.
TTTTGAATTCGATTCAACTCTCCTCATGTGGCCAAGAACCTGGCACTGATTCTATTCCAACTGAGCTTTACAAGGCAGAGGCTTCACTGCCCATACAAAAGCTAACTGAAATTTTTCAGGTTATATGGCAAAAGAAGGCTGTCCCCCGAAGTTCAAGGATGCCTCCATTGTCCATCTCTATAAAGAGGGGTGTGGGGTGTCAGGCCTTTCCTAATGTCCTTCCAAGTTGTCTTAGGCTAGATAACTGTTTCATAAACCTTTCAATTATTTCTGCCATGCTAAAGTTAACTTTGAGGCATTATTTTAAGAGGAAGGCAATTTTCTGCCTTATTCTACCATCCTTCCCAGAATCTTCCCCAGTTATTCTTGATATGCCATTTGAGTAAAGGCTTTTGATATGAGCTTTTTTGGGTTTATTGGATGTGCTTCCTATTAAACATGTATGTATGCATGCATGTATCTATGCATCTATATGTGTGTATATATATTTCTCCCATATTTGAATGTAAATAGTCTATCTGTACTTTATCATTGTTCATTCATGTTATCTTTTTATGTTGCTTTTCATTCCTCTTTTTGCACTTCAAAATTTCTCTATATCTCAGGTCTTTTCATTAGAAATGTTTGAAAATCTTCTATTCTATTAAAGGTCCAATTCCCCCTTGTAGCATCACATTCACTTTTATTGTATAAGTTATTCTTGGCTACAAGTCCTATCATTTGCCTTCTGGAATATTATATTTCAAGTTCTTTGCTCTTTTATTAAGTTAATAAATATGATAAATCATGTATGATCCTGACTATGGCTTCTTGGTACTTGAATTCTTTCTGGCTACTTGAAGTATATTTTCTTTTGACCTAGAAGTTCTGGATTCTGACTATTGTGTTCCTGGGAATTTTCATTTTGGAGTTTCTTTCAGGAAGTGACTAGTGAATTCTTTCTAATTCCACTTTGCCTTCTGGTTCTAAGAGAATGGGTGTTTACTTTTAAGATTTCTTGAGATATGATTTTTATGGTTTTTTTTGACTGTGGCATTCAGATAGTACAATGATTCTTAAAATTTTTCCCCTCGTATGTCACTGAAGTCAGTTGTTTTGCTTTGAGATACCTTATGTTTCTTCTATTTTTCAGCCTTTTGAATTTATTTTAATATATCTTGTTTCCTCCTGGAGTCATCAGCTTCTATTTAATACATTCAAAATTTTAGGGAATTTGTTGCCTGGGTAAGGCTTTGTATCCCTTGTGCCAAGTTTATTAACATTCAAATTCTTTCTTCCACAACTCATTTCTTTTTCAAATTTTTCTCAAGCATTCTCATTCCATTTATTAAATTAAACAAAAAAACTTTTGTTTTTGCAGCATACTACTTTGGACTTTGGATTTGATAATAGTACTGGACTCCGTGCCACTTCTTGAGGAAAAGTCTGTGGTAGTCTTGTTATTACTTTCTTACGGCATTGAGTTTTGTGTTAATTTACAATCTCAGGACAGGCTGAGGACCTACAAGTTTTCAATATTTCCAAATTGGTCTTATCCAGCAAAGTCTGATTGCTACGCCACCCTGGTTTGAGTTCTGTGAGGTTTTTTTTTTTGTTTGTTTTGTTTTTGTTTTTGTTTTTTGCATTTTGGAAGGGGGAAGGCAGGGCAATTAGGGTTAAGTGACTTGCCCAAGGTGACAGGGCTAGTAAGTGTTAAGTGTCTGAGGTTGGATTTGAACTCAGGTCCTCCTGACTCCAGGGCCAGTGCTCTATTCACTGCACCACCTAGCCACCCCCAAAAGCTTTCTTTTATTACCAGTTTTAAGTCCAAGTCATAGTATGTTAAATTAAAGATTAAAATATGTTGTACATTCTAGAGCTTTTAAAATATATGCAAAGCTACCTCGTGAACTTACTTTAAAATTTTGCTGTGTTTTTAAAATTACAATGGACATTTTATCATAGCTTCTAAGAACATTGAAAAAAAATTTCACTTTGTGTGTGTGTGTATTTCTTTACAGAGTTTCAGCAAGTGTGAAAGAATTAGAAAACTTAAGGAACTTTTTGAATATTCATTGAAAAGAATGGATAATTTTGAATTGTGCTTATTTTGGTGAAAATAGTGAGAAAGCTTTTTCATATAGAATAATAGCAATGGAAGTCTGCTAAGGCTGACATTCATATGAAGTTATATTTGTAAGAGGGGAACTAGATTATTGTGATAAAATTTTATACTTTGGTAAACTGAAATGTCTGTAAAAGTTTTTTGTTCTGATATTGTTATAAAAGATTAAAATCTTACTCTTGATTAAAATATAGAATGTGAATTTCCATGGAACAAAACCTAAGTTAGGCTTTGATTAACTTATTTTAGAATTACTTGGAATAGTATCTAATGCAATCAGTGAGCTAATTAATTTATTAAGCACTACTATGTCTCAGGCACTGTGCTAAGCACTGGAGAAACAAAGAAAGGGAAAAAAAGAAAAAAAAAGCAATCCCTCATCTAATGGAGCTCAGAAGTCTGATGAGGGAGATAACATGCAAATGACTATGTATTAGCATGATATTTTCAGGATATATTAGGGGTAATCTGAGAGGGAGAGAACAAAGTCCTCCTTAAGAGAACTGAGGAAGGTTTCTTGAAACTGGTGGGAGTTTGACTGAGACCTATAGGAAGTTAGGTTAGACAGAGAGGCCAGAAATGGAGCCATGAGGGACAGCCAGAAAAACCCTACTTTCTGGAAATGGAATGTTGTGTATATGAAACAGCAAAGAAGCCATTGTCACTGGATCACAGAGTACATTAAGGGTGTTAAAGTATAAGAAGACTAGAAAATATGGCCCAGAAACTTAAGCATAATTTATACTTATATTTTTCAATACACTTTTCCTTAGATAAGGAAGACTGCTTTAATACTGTATTATATAGCAGGATTTGGTGGGTCCTTAAAAGGCAATAAAATTTATTGCTAAGACCTTGTAAAAATCTGATTAAAATTATGTACATGCTGATGTTATTTCCCAAATACTAAAATTGATTTTTTAAATAATTATTTTCCTCAGGAAAAAGAATTTTTAAAATTTAGAGTTAGAATATTTTACATATTTTGAGGTTTAAATGTAGCTATGTATTTGGAGTCATAGGACATAAATATGTATTTATTTATAAATGTATTTATTTATAAATAAATATATATTTATATATATCCTATGACTCCAAAAAATACATATACGTATATGTATATGTATTTTTTTCCCTTTTGGAGGGGGGAAGGAAGGGCAATTGGGGTTAAGTGACTTGCCTAAAGTCACACAGCTAGTAAGTGTTAAGTGTCTGAGGTCACATTTGAACTCAGGTCCTCCTGATTCCAGGTGCTCTATTCACTGTGCCACCTAGCCACCCAGAGCCATAGGATTTTAAGCTTTATGTATGAAGATTATGTGGATATTTGACTATTTTTGTCTCCCCCCCATCCCAGAATTGAAGATTCCTTTATCAGGGCAATCTTTCTCAATGCAATTATTAATGAGTGTTATTGTAGAAACTAATGTTTGAAAATTTAGAAACTTATTACTGGTACCTATGAAGTGAAAACAAGGCATGTGTTCCTATAAAGTCTTTTTGTACTATATGATAAAGTAATGCAAATAAATAAGACATATTATACAATGATGGGATTTTTAATTTAACAATTAGGGAATGATTAAAATATTATCCAAACACTTAGCAGGTATTTGAAGCACTCAAATGATTTTCTTATAATATCAAGTATGGATATATGGTTTTGCATATACATTACCATATGCATTCAATTATATGTTCAGTTCCCTAATCCTTTAAATTTTATAGTTTGTATTTCAGGGAAACTTCATCTATATAATCCATTTACCACCCCAACCCCCCACCAAATGTTGACCGAGTCATATCTCTGCAAAGGGTACAAAACCACTTTTATTTTATCAGGAGTGCTTTGTTCCATTTTAGTGAAGTAACACATAGTACATTCATTGGCCGCAGCTATACTTTTGCAACTAGCTTGCAAATGATTAACAGTGTTTCTCAGCAAGGAAAACAAAAAAGAAAAGAAGGAAGGAAGAGAAAGGAATGAAGAGAGGAAGGAAAGAAGGAGAGAAAGAGAAGGAAAGGAAGAATAAATAGAAAGTTAAGCATATAAAAGCCAATTTTGAACAACAAATTACATCAGTAAAAAGACACCCAGCCAAAAGGAGTGGTCAGAATTCCAAAATAATAGCCCTCCATTAAAAATAAATGTAAAAACTGGTATTGCTAGTGACATAGAATTTTATGCTTCATAACAAGACTCATTTCCCAGATTCATGAATCAAAAAAAAGTTCTTAAAATTGTCGTTATGTGTTTTAATTCAAAATGAAAAGTAAGCCACTAGTCATTTACTATTTTACACACGCTCCCTTCCTTCCAGGCTATAAAGTGCTCCTAGTGCTTTGGAATTCCTTAGCAAAAGTCAGGCCAGAAGCCTCGATAGTCTGTCTTTGGTATTTTTGGAGGGAGGCATGTGCAGGGAGACACAGTCAGGTGAGGCTTCATGTCTGCTTAGCTGGGTGGGAAAATGAGTCGAACTACCGCAGGCTTCTGGAAGAGCCAAAATATGCAATACTGAAAGTATCTTTTGTTTCAAAAAGTCTTTCAATGTTTTGCTGGTCAGATGGCCTTATCTTGGGAAATTCAAATAGAACAAATTTGCTCTTAGATCAGGGAATGAACAAATGACAAATATTTTTAGTAAATGGTGGATGGATTATAATAATGTGGCTTAAATTAGCAAATTTTAAAAAGTTAAGAGGTATTCCAAAATTTTGTATTGATGAAATAATTTATATGCAAATGTTAAATTGCTAAATGTTTTATACTGGAGAAATTAGTTAATGAAATATTCTGAAGCATAAGCATTTAGATCACTGGATTTTCTAAACATTAAATTTACTTTTAATGATAGTTATAGTATTTATACCTGTGTTTGAATAAAAAGTCATATCTGCACTATAAGAAGTTTATTTAGATATGTATGAGCAGCCTATTCAACAATTTAAAACAAAAACTTCATTTTCCTTTTGGCTAAACCTCTAGTAATATTACTGTCTAGTGAGGTTATTATAAAACTTCCCAGACAGTACTGGAGAGAAAAAGTATTCCAATTAATTAATGTTAGTTCCTTTTTTTTTTAAGGTGGCAGAAAGGAGTTGATAACTTTGAACATGTAGTGGCAAATATCCCAATCTAAAGTGCTTGATATTTTCTAGCATCCACTGTTGTTGTTTCCCATATAGACACACTTTTATTTTTCTTTTTGGAGGGGAAAAGGCAGGGCAATTGGGGTTGTGACTTGCCCAAGGACACACAGCTAGTAAGTGTAATAAGTGTCTGAGGCCTGATTTAAACTCTGGTCTTCCTGACTCCAGGGCCAGTGCTCTATTTACTGTGCCACCTAGCTGTCCCTAGATATACTTTTAAACAGTACACTTAGAAATTCTGTTATAAAATTAACATATCCTCACTATCAATTTTTTTCAGATTTAAGAGGACATGAAGAAAATGGAATTTAGTATAAAAAGTAAAGCATTCTCTTAAACATTGCTAGCCACTTTTAAAAACCCAATACATTTACTATACATATACTTGTTTATTATTCCAAAGTACATTGCACATATAGAAAATACATAAAAATCTGAACATTATGCTAAAAATTTGAAGTAATTCATGTTCTGAAGTACTATTATAAATTAGGGCTGTAATAACTTTTGAAACAACTATCTTGGGTTAATGTAATCAGAGGAGCTAGTTATCAGTAATAGGATTATCTTCAAGTATATGAAATCATGGTTGGTTAGCATAGTAAACATAAGTTTATAACATTAAAAAAAATCTAAACAATTAGAATTGTTCATTTTGTGAACTGCATCTATGAACTTATTTGGCTCCAAGAATTTCTACCACTTAAGTTCAAATTCATTGTTCCTCTTCTAAACAAACTAGGTTTCAAGTAATCCATATAGAATGAAACCATATTACTGCAAAAGAATCTCTTGACCGAGAATTCTAGTCAGAGTATTCATTAGCTAGTTTTGCCTAATAAGAATTGACAGTTAATTTTATTAACTATGCTAGTCACCACTGTATTAAAGTTACTACAACAATTATAAATACTTTCAAGAAAATTTTGGCTAGTGCTTTAGAATTCGTATTTAAAAGACCATTTCTTTAGAAAACATACTTTTAGTATACATTTTTAAAGTACTGAAATATGTTTGAATTAACTTCATGTACTTCTAATTAATTTTGCAGTTCCCTGCAGAGAACATCACTGAATACATAATACGTGCTTTTGTAGAAATTGTTCAAGGACTTGTTCATAGTTATGGCTGCCAATTATACTTAACAACATGCAGCGACTTTTTAATAACCAGTTTATTATGTGTTTGGAACAAAGACCCATGGTTCATAAAAAACAATGGGCCATGAACAGCATTTTCAGAAACCTTATCATAAGTTTTCTTTTTTTTTGTTTTTGCTTTTTGGCAGGCAATTGGGGTTAAGTGATTTGCCCAAGGTCACATGGCTAGTTTTTGTGTTGTGTCTGAGGCTGCATTTGAACTCAGGTCCTCCTGACTCTAGGGCCAGTGCTCTATTCACGGTGCCACCTAGCTGCCCCTTATTATAAGTTTTAGTTACAAGGCATGATGATTACAGTGGAATTTTGCAGAGGGCAAAAGAGGAAGATAAAGATTGACACTTCAAAAAATAGATAGCAGAAGGGGAAGAACTAAATCAAGTAAAACAGGAAACTAGCCAGGAAACACTGAAATTATAGCTGATATGTCAATCTAAAACTTTGTAGAAAGAAAGAGTAGGAACTAACCACATAGCACCAAGGCTATAGTTGATGCCTCAGCTTGATTTTATAGGTTCTAGCTAGTTGTATGACCTGCTTTCAAAAGGAAATAGTGGTACTGAAGCCAATACTAAAGTTCACTTATGACACTTTGATCTTTTCAGAAGGACTGCTGCCTAGGTTTGGTGTACAGTAAAACAAAACAATTTGAACACGAGAATCTTTTTTTGAGATTATTGTTTATTCCTCTAGAGTATAATGAAGAAGAGTGCACATTTTATGTTTCTAAAATCAGAAAATTCTAGGGCCCTTATTTTATCTCCAACTCTAAAGTTTCAATTCTACTTCATTTGTAATGAAGAGATCATGAGTAATGGTTTTGTCTTCCATTTATACAGCTAACTCTAGCTTTATTTTTTTTCCTTAGTTATAAAAAGGTAACAGAATCTTAATCTAGATAAAGCCAAAATACTTAAAAAATACATGCTCATGAAAACCACTTTAGAAATATGGATTTTGGTGGTGTTATCAGTTTTGTGGAGTTGAATATAAGCTATGGTGATTGTTCATATCTAAGTTACCACAAGCAAAGAGCAAAGGAGCAGAATCTGATGTGAGTCCATGAGGATTGACTATGAAACTGTTGCTGCCACTTCCAGATATGGTTCCATACCAACCCAAGCGTTGTGAATTAGATAAACTGCAACAACAACAACAACAAAATTCAAACTATGCCTAGGATATAATTAATCACCATTTTTAAAGACGGTTTTTCAATTAACTTTAATATTTAGTTTCAGTGATCCAGAATTTTGTGTTTCCACTTAAACATTTCCCCACCAGTTC